>WBNO01004783.1:13568-63049 GCA_013400575.1 Peucedramus taeniatus | reverse complement strand
GTATAAAAAAGTCCTTGGGAGATGACTGCAGGTACACGTAGGGAGATGTCAGGCCCTGCTTCTTTCCAGGAATAACATTTATGGTTAAAAGCATCTTTTTAGCCAAGTGCCCAGTTTAAACTCCAGCAGCACAAAGGAGATAGTGAAGTAATCAAGACCCAGAAGAAGGAAAAACAAATACACCTCAGAACTGTATTATCAGTAACCATCACACTGGCAGTTATCCAGCTGATGAGAAAGCAGACAGGTAGTGAGCCATGAAACTCAGAAAAAGAAGAAAAATGTCTTCTGACAGCTGTAAAATTCTGCCTCAAAGTCAGTTATTAATTCAAAATTTCCCAATGTCCTGCAAGCTTCTGGTCTGAGATATGAATGACATGGAAAGACCCCAACATGCATGCAGGGAAAACTGAGCCCCCAAAACACCCAAAGCACAGAGACCAAAATGCAGACTCTGAATAGCCAAGATACACATGTAATTTCTTTAGCAACTACGTGAATACTCAATTTATGGAAATATGAAGTAAAAGGTCACCCCCTTGGGCATCAAAGACTTTTTATCAAGGAAATGGAACAAGAACTAAGGGGAAACAAATGTTAATGTCATGCCCAAAACCACAAAACATTTTTATTGCCAAAATTGCTTTGAAACTAACAGGGCCAGGCACATGATATCAGCTCAATATATTTCAGAGGTTTGGATCACAAGGCACCTAATTCAAGTAACAAAACATGAGGTACACAGGGCTAGGTGCTTTCCTCTTAGTGGCAATTAATGTGGACAGCATGACATTGACAATATCAGTCATAGGAAAGATGGAACTGGGACACTCTCCAGAAAACACAATAAAAAAAATGAATGACACTTAATAGAAGTAGCCAAAAGGAAAAATGAGATCTCCATATTGTACATCCAGTCTTGAAGACAAAGAACCAATAATAAGGAGATGATCTGAATGAAATTTAAAGGAACAGGAAACTGCTAAAATAAAATAAATAAAGTAAAAAAAGACAGTGCCTCCCATGGATTTTTAGCACTTAATTTAGATAACATAAAACACTATTAGTGAATGAAATATTCAGTTTTGAATACTTTATGAATCATGCAACAAATGCTTCATCCTACTCTTCTGGTAACACAACCTTTAGAAGGCAGTTCTGGAAGTTGAAAAGAACATGTCATAAAGAAATAAACTGGGAATACTATTCAGGCAGAGAACAGATTATTCTATGCCAATTATTAAAAACTTGCAAATTAATTTACAGCAGAAGAAAGAAACAAATAATCTCATTTAGCTGAACATGCAGAGATACTCTGCAAAATACAAAAATTTATTCAAAATTTAGTTAGACAATATTGGAAAGTCTCTGAAGTTCTCATTTAGATTAGAGAGGGGAAGTAAATCATCTTTCAGCTCTGGAAAAATTACCAGCTACTCTTCAATGTAGAATGTAAAATTTGCTGATGCGTTTTGGTAAAACGCAGCATTTGACACGAGACTTTTCTGTAACATTGGCTACCAACACACTCTAAGTACCAAACACATCATTTACTGGCAATGCAGAATAGAAAACAAATTAAAATGGGTGGTCTTTTGACCCTCCTTTTCAATATTAAAATGTGAATAAGGCACACCTGACTTTTACAATACATTTCTCAATGTTCCTTTTCCATAAAATTAATTTTTGTACGTGTCACATGGATCTAGTGCTCCATACCAAGCAAAGCAAACAAACAAAACTCCTTTGGTAGCAAAATTTTGGTTTACTTATATTAAAGTGCTTTGTGAATGAGTGCCTTGGATTTAAATTTGTTAATAAGTGGGAAACACACTAAAGCAAAATTTGAACAAAAAAGAACCAATTTCTTCTCATTATTTTTAATTATTTTTAGTATTAATTTAAAGAATTATAGAAATTTCCCAGGCTGTTTAATTATTTTGCAATTATTTTGCCAATTAACTGAAAAGGTACTATGTTACTTTATTGAAAAAGTACTGGCTTGCAAAGGAGAGAAATGTGTCTATAAAATAGATTTCAGTCCATCTGAGACTCATAGATCATCAAAGAGAATGAGAACATGAGGGAACCAAATTACAATTTCCATGTGGCTCTGTTCCAACATACCTTAGCCTATATTTTGGTCTACCCTACTCTCCTTATCCACCCCATCAAACACACAAGCAGATATTAAAACCATCATTGTGAGAAACACAGTTTCCAGTAAGAGGAGTTATTTGCTGGAAAGAGTTTTCAGCCAAAGGCTTACCTACAACTGGCCTGCCAGCTGCACATATCTCTGGAAATGCAGAATTCCAGAGGGAAAAGTGACTAACACAATGTAGAAGGCAGGGGGGACCTAGGGGTGTCTGACATGTTGCTGTTGCAGGCCCAACACCAGCACAAAGCTGATGTCTAAGCTAGAGCTTGAGTCTAAATATTTTTTCTAGAAAGAAGAAAATTTGATGTATTAACCAGTAATGACAGTAGTAGCTTTTCAAGAACATGCTGCAAATAAATCAAACAGAACACTTTATTAATTTTGGTAATACTAGAGGAAGTAAAAAATGCATTTTTGCAAGCCCTACTCTGTAAAAACACAAGCCAATTGACTAATCAATATGGACAATAGTCAATCTCCTCATTGACTTCAAAGACAGCAGATTCCTGTGCAAAAGCCCTTTAGAGGGAAAACCTAAGCTTCAAGCTATGATGATTACTTCAAATAGTTTCACCAGTTTGTATTTTTGGAACCCTTCTGGCAATAACTTTTCCCTTTAAACCATTTCCCAAGTCACAGCTTGTTAGAGAGAATGTTAAATGAGGATATAATGTTTTGGGAAAAGGGTAGGAAACCCAAAAGCCGTAACAAACAAATAAAAAACAGAAACATTGCTTTAGTGACCTACAGAGTGTCAAAAATTCGTCCAGCAAATATTGTCAACCTTTTAGGATTTCAACTCTAATGATGCCTTTTGTCATGGCTTCAGGGGACCATGTGCCTATTCCATGAGTTTGCCTTATACCAACTGGTAGGAAACCATAAAAAATTCAAATAAAGATAGAGCAGAAAAAGCACATGATCTTAAAAGTGAATAACCAAACAGTACAAAAGAAAATATTGGGAATGAAACTGATAACACACTCTGTTGCCAAAATCTGGAAATGTAGATTGCTTCTGGATTAGTCCTCAAATTGTTGTAAAATACACCTACTTACCCTTTCACAGTCTGACCACAAGAGATTCAATGTCAAATTTAAAGAGACCAAGAGAAGCATTTGTCATACTGTTCCACATCCAAGTAAAACAACTTTCCTATACAAATTTAAAGCTTGAATGAACAGGTGCCACTTAAAAGTATGCATATGGTACATATTCAAGCCCAAAGACTGGCACACAGAAGAACTGCAACATTTCAAAGGACTTGTGCTAGGAATCCAATCACTTTTTCCTACCTATCCAGCCTCCAGTTGCAAAAATACAAAGATACTTTCTTCTTTTCAATACTGCAAATGAATAGAAAGAAATACTCATTTATGCTCAAGCATCCAACAGTATTTCCCTTGCCCATACAGTCAGGAGTTTTTAAGTGCAATCCATTTTTTAAATAACATGAGATTGTAAACTGAATGTACTAGCTTGATTTTTTTATTTTGCAATGTATTGAGTTCCATCATTATTCAGATGGGTTTTTATAAGGATGAAAAAAGGAACATCTGAGGGTTTTGGCTATTCTGATTACCTTGTTAAATTACTGGCTTTGCAAAGACAGAGAAAACATAAGTGCTAAGGTTAACCACATAATTACATACCATTTCAATCTTTTTTTTTCCCCTCCGGTCCAAAACAATCCATTACTACACAAAGTTGCAGCATTTGGAGTCAGCTGTTAGATCTGAGCTCTGGAATTCATTCATCTGAATCTTCTTGAAGTGACATTGCTTGTCAAAAATCATCAGCCAATCAAATTCTTAAACTGAAGTGAGTTGTCCTCTTAAATTAAAATGATAGTTTACCCTGATTTTTCCATACAAAAGTTGCATTGTGCTTCTCTGTCAGGATCAACTTCATTTTCAGAAATTTTATCACAATACAAGCATTTATCCCTCAATCTTCCATTGGGCAAGGGCGAGTGGGCATGTAATTGAAATTCACTTCAATGAACTGACATAATTTGAAGGAGTAACAAGCTAGGTGAGAATATTTCTATTGTGTTCAAAGATGTCTTCATTTTAAACCAGATGGGAAACAAAGAGGAACTCATGCCAATTTCTGAAACCTTAGTATTCATTCTTCTGCAGCCCCTCCTTTCTTCCCTTGCTGCCAGAGGCACTCACATATTCAATCTCAGGGCAATAAATTCTGTCCTTTTTGAGAAAAAAAGTGATACATAATTCTCTCTTTGATGAAGACTATACTGTGAGGAGAAAGACAGACCTGCACACTGGTGCCTTCCCAACAACATTTTTTTTTTTGCATAGTTAGCCCAGCCCAAAGAAAACTTTTCTGAAATGTGAGATCCCAACCCTTGGTCCAGCTTGCCAGAATACTGTGCTTATCGCTTCTGAAGACACTTCTCCTCTACAGAGAGCTTACACTTAAGAATCTTATTTTGTGCAAAGCTAGAAGAGCACCAACTTCATCAGAAGCAACAGCTGATTCTTCAAAATGAAGAGTTTAGTAATGTCTGTCATTCAAAACACAAACTAATCCACCTTTACATCATGGGACTACAGCTGAAGACAAATCCCACTGCAAATATTAGAGGCTTGGCTGAAAAATGTGCATATGGGCTCCTCTGACATTCCTTTTGCTCCACTGACATCCACATAAGCCTATAGGAAAGAGGTGCTTAAAAAGGTGAGTGGAAAGCTGAAGATAAAAGACAGTATTGAGGACAAGATAAAAATATTTTGCTTAAAGTACAGGTAGCAATCTGTTAGAGAATCCTGAAATACAGCTGTAAAACTGTACAGATAATGCCAAACATTAAAGCCAACTAGTAAGATGAAGCATCAGTAAATAGGTGTCAAAGAAACTGGATTATAAAATTAAACAAGAACATATATTTTTATGTCTGCAAAATGTTTCTTTCAGGAAACATTAGGCACTAATAAAGAATGCCTTCAGGCTTATGTATCACTGGATATATCAGAGGGGTTTTTTTGCAAACAATTTGGGGAGTTTATGCCTCTGGGTGCTGCTACTATGTTTTCAGAATAGAATTATCTGATGCTATGTGATTTCTTGAATCATTAGTTTTCCATTTCTTCTAACTTACTTTTCATTTTCTTTTATTTATACACACACATACTGATACAAGCTGCCTCAAAGGAATAGTTAAGAGACCCTTGGAAATAAAATATTACTTGATACGTTCTTAAAAAATATTAGTATACACCTGATATCATCATCTAATATGATACTCCTAATTACAATTTGCATGCCAAATTCACTTCTAATATATATTGCAGAAGGCATTGCTGCATCCTTGCTCTGATATACGACCACCCAAGAGGGTTCTCCCCCCAGAGGGTGGCTGGGCACTGGAACAGCTCCCCAGGGCAGTGGGCACAGCACCAGCCTGACAGAGCTCCAGCAGTGTTTGGAAAATGCTCTCAGGCACATGGTGTGACTCCTGGGGATGATCCTGTGCAGGGCCAGGAGCTGGACTCTATGATCTTGATGGGGTCTCTTCCTAGTCAGGATATTCTGCAATTCTAAGATTCATCTAAAAGAACAATCTCTTATCAAACCAGAATTGATAGACAAGAGGTAGCCAATGAGATTTAACACAAGTAAACAGTATTGAAGTGTCAATAACTCTTCTGAGTAAAAAAAAATTGGTCCTTGAATACTAAGGTTGAAAGGAAGTTCTGACTTATAAAAAGTTACACAGTATACCTACAGAAATCCATTATCATTTCTTCCATATTTGTTCCAAAAAAAGAAATACACATTTTTTTCTGAATAATCAATCTCATGCTGGTTCAGATCTAGCAACAGATTTTACATACAGTCTTACTTTACTCCCTAAGACCACAGAATTTATAAGAAGGTCTAAGCAATCTGGAGACTTATGAAGTAGTTTTGATTAGGAACAGATTTAATTTCTGGTGACTGTATAGAATATGGTCCAATGTTGTGTGCAATTCTGCAGTCTCATAGGCAAGTTGAGACTCAATTCACGTGACAAATTTCTTTTGAAATCAGAAAAAAATAAATAGTGGGGCTAGGGGGAACAAATAATTTTGAATACTAGATGTAGAGCTGCAACCGGACAAATACTGTCAAAAAGAGATGCTGAAATAAAGACATTTATGGATTTGAAACTCAGCATTCTAATAAGAGGTTAACTACTTTAAAAAGACAGCAGGATTGATATGACCAGTACAACCATAAACCTGAACGCAGTTAAAACTTGTATGGCGAAAGCTTCTAACTGAGAAAGAACCAAGAAATCCCAGAGCGACCAGGAAAAAGCCCATGGACTTCAGCTACTCCACAAACAAAGCATGAGACATGAAGTTGGAAGGCCTACTACTCTGGGGCTTTAGGCCTAAAATAGATGATTGTCTTTACCTATCATCAAATGGAAACCAAGACTGGATACACTGAGTGAAGAGTGACAACTGCAGAATGTATCAAACTGCTGTTGATTTGTTTTCCAAGCAGAGGTGGTGGCAGGAAAAAGACAAGCTTTCCGTATTTCCAGTGACCATTTATATTAACAGATCCATTAACCTAATCTTTTCCCCATAACCCTTTCATTTTATTTTTAATAAAAATGATACCGGTTTTAATTAAACTATATAGTTTCAATTCTGAAGACAAATAATGAAAAAAAAAATCAATATCACCCATAAAGACACTACAAATTTGTCTGCTGCCAGATTATTTTAATTGTCTGATGCCATTTATCAAGATTCTATAAATCAAATTGTTGGATATAAAAAAAGAAGGAATACCTTAAGGCCACATACATCTCAGTTTAGACATCATTTGGGACTTCATACTTGCCTTAATTTCTAGTCTAGACCATTGTATACAAAGAGGCACCCAAGCCAACAGTCCCATTTTCACTGTGAAGTGTGTCTGGGACATATGGCAAGGCTAATAAATTGTATACATCAGAGTACTGAACACACCAGAATAAGAACAGAAAATTAGGGAACAATGAATCAGGGGAAGTTAAGGGCAGAAGAAGAAGCAGGGAGAAAGAATCAGATTTGGTCTTTCACTTATGTATCACCATTCCCTGTTCAAACGGTAGTGTGGTTGTGGTTGTGGAGGCAAGTGTGATGTTCTAAGACAAACATCATTTGTAACAGGAAGTAATAAATTTAACTATTGGAGAAAAAAGAGATGGCTTTTGGGCAGATATGGCCTTCTTCAGGTTTGCTGTTCCTCCCAGTTCTTGTGTGTTTTATTCATTTTTTCACATGACCAAACAGATACGTTTTGTGGCTGATAACAGACAGCAGGGCATATGTGTCCAAAGAGTTTAAACATCATTCGCTCTAATAAAAGGCATTGTTGTTGTTACAACACCTGTTGTTGTAAACTTTGCCTCGGTTCCTTTTCGCATCCTGCATAAACTCTGAAAATTCCCTTAAGTAATTCAGATGCTTCTTCAGAAGGGAAGAAATACCTGCTTTTCCTCTTGTCTCTGCTCTGTTTAGTCACACAATGACCAGAATTCAAAGTACCAAAATGATCCAGGCAAAGATACTGCCAGGATACTTCCACTTTGACAAGCACCAGGAAGTATTAGGCATTTCATGGGAAACAGTCTTCTCTTCAAATTTCCAGACTGATTTACAACTCAGGGTCAAATACGCATTCTCATCTTCCTTGGCAGTAAGAACCAAAATACACAAACACCTAAGGATTCTTCAAACTTTAGTAAGAAAAGAGAGAGGAGTACAGACTTTCATTTGTTTCCTCAGTGCCTTACACTGGCTAGTCTATATCAGAATCGTTAATGACTTGAGATCTGAATATAGTTTGAATGAAAACATTTCAAAGCTCACAAGGCTCTGTTCCCAGTAAGTCTGGTCTCTGTATAATGAAATGCATTCCTTCTGGCCTAATGTTACAGACTTGGCAAAAGAAATGCCTTTGGAATGAGCGAAAATTCCAAACTTGAGTCTTGCAATTGCCCCTTCTAAAGGGTCATTTATTGTGCATGTTGTTTATCAGCATGTGTCTGAAATGAATGCTGCTTCAATGCAAAGCAACAGGAGGTCACATTATAATTGGAATGCAATCAGTAGAATTGCTTATGACTTGGTTTCCTTTCTAAAATGGCAATCCATGCCACATCGGCTATTATATTAATGTTTTTTGCATTACTAAAAAGGAAAGGGGAAAAAAAAAGTCTTTACAGTGAGCAGCTGATACAGTTTTCTATAACTGAAAGATCACATGAGCTAACCAAGACCCAAACAGTTCACCTTTAAAAAACCAAACCATCTGGTTGCCTGTCCCATGATAAATCTTAATGATAAATGTCTTCGTTTTGATGTTACAAAGGAAACGCAGATCTGCTCACTTTTGGCACAGCTGCAAACACACTGGCAACAGCAGAATAGAACTCAAGATGTCAAAAATATAGAAAAAGACATTAAAAAAAATGTACTGCATTTTACCAGATATACAGCTTTAGATCAGTTTGTGGATGGGCAATTAGAAGTCCTGAGATTTCCAAAGAAGCCTTTGGAGCATTTTTTTTTTTTTTTAATGTTTGTTTGTAGTTGGAATGTGATTTTTAGGTATTTTTTAAAGTTTCTTTTTTTCCATCTTCATCCAGACAAAGCAGAAACCTTGAAACACGCATGACAGAATTTGCAATATCCTTTGGTAACTCAATTCACATTTTGTCAGTGGTTCATGGTTATTAAGGATAAATTAAAATAGACTGGAAAATCTGAAGGGTTATGGCAAAGACGATAATCACACACTCACAGAATGGGTCAGGTTTGAAGGAACTACAGGAGGGTAATCTACCCCAACCCCCCTGCTCAAGCAGGGCCATCCCAGAGCCCACAGCAGAGGGTTGTTTCCAGACAGCTCTTGAATATCTCCAATGAGGAGACTCCACAGTCTCTCTGGACAATCTGTTCCAATGCTTGGTCACCTGCCAATGTAGTAAAGAAATTCTTCCGCATGCTCAGGTGGAACTTCTTGTGCATCAAATTCTGCTTGTTGCTTCTTGTCCTATTGCTCAGTACCACTGTGCAGAGCCTGGATCCATCATTTCAACACCCTCCCTTCAGATACTTCAAGATACTGATGAGGAATAAAAAGAACTCTAATTCTATGCAGAAAAAAAAAAAAATCCATACAAACTTTACCTCAGCTGAGCATGAAACTGCCACCCTTACCAAAAGGTACAAAAATAAGCTTTGGTATAGAATTTGTATTAATTTTTTTGTGCCACTAGCCCTAATAGAGAAAAGGGCAAATACTAAACCTTCTATTCACACCAATTGATGACATCTAAAAATTTCAAATGCACCTCAAAGAACCAGAGGTAACTTTCAATTAAAAATTTTAAAAACATAAAAATTAAAAATAATTTGTTGAAGGTTTTGTAAATTATAGCAAAGGTGAAAAAAACTTTTATCTTTCAACATTTTCAACAACATTTGTTGCATTTCTATGGATTGGCAAAGGTATTTCTGTTTCTTTTCATTGTTTAGCCAGAGATAGTAACTATAAGCAATTTCTCAAATCTCTCTGTAATGTCTCAGGCATTTAAGTGGTCAGCTCTGAATTTCCTCTTCTTACTTATTGACCTTTGATGGCAGAAGTCCATTCCAATGTAAAGTTTCTGTAACCAAATTTGAAGGCTTTTCTCCAGGTAATAATATTGCAGCTTTTCCCAGTACTCAGCTTCTACCTTGACATTACTCAATTTCCTTCCATTTCCTCATTTTACATACTATAGACAACTATCCCAGTGATAATTCTGTCTCCTTTCATTAGACAGTTAAAGATTCTTTTTTTGGCCAGCGATACACATTATTTTCACCTTTCTTCAAGAGTTCTGTCTGGTAGGCCCTGCTTTATTTTCTTTTTCACTTACTCCCCATCTGTTTCTGGATATCAGTTTTATTTTACTCATTCCATTCTACTGTTCAGCTATTCATCAGTACTGAAAGATGTGGATAATTCTTCTGTGCTCCTGCTTACATATACAGTACTTAACTATTCACAGATGCACTGCCTCCCATCCAACCCATGCTCTTCTTGTAACTTAGCAGAGACAAAACAAATATCTTTTACTTAACTCTTCTATTTCTTCAAAGCCAATTTTCCTAGACATATGACCATTTTCATATCACATATTGAACTCCTAACAGGCTACAGCTACTTCTCAAACAAGTTACTCCAGTTATTACAACATTTGGATCTCCATTTACAGATGGTAAAGCAAGGGTTACATATGTCCAGTCCCCAACTCATATGTTTTTATTTTCCTGTCCTATCATATTGTAAACTTCTAATTTTCCTGTTTACTCTCACATCTATTGGTGGGTGTCATGACTCAATCATCCATTTCTGTGGTGGTCTCTGTGCATCTGTTTATATTTACTTTTTCCTAAAATTTTAGCTTGCATTGCTTTCAATATTATTTTTAGCCTGTTTGGTACTCCTATGGCCTCATAAATAATGTTCACCATAATCAAAAATATCATAAGGAGCTCTTAGCATCACACAAATCTTGCATTAAAGATGAGGATGCCAAGTGAAAAAAGATAATTAGCATGGGGTTTGGCAGAGACAGAGAGAGAAGTAGGGCTACAGGACTGTACTAAGAAAATGCCATCAAGACAAAAGGTTTTGGGGAAAATCTAAAGGGTCCATAACTAAAAAGTGCAGTTTGCACTACTGGGGATTCTGAAATATTGAAATAGGCATATGGACAAGAGTGCAGCAGATTTAGAGAGCATCTGGGATTTCACAAGATGATCCACTCATGTTCCCATCATCTATTTCAACTTTTCCTTTGGATCCAAGTTAAGAATCCAATAGCCAATTCACACTCAGTTCTTTTTCATCTTAATGATATTCAAGCATTCTAACAGGAAGCACATAAGATCACAATTTGACTGAAGTTATCTTACTACTAGCTTTGTGTGTACTGTTGTTCTGGGAATTGCATCCAACAGAAGGTAGTAGAGGATTGCATCACATCTCTTTCCTTCCTCAGTTTGAATTTCATGGTGTATGCCATGTGGGTAAATACCTAACATCTCACAGTAAACTACAATAGGATAACTCCTTAGGGAGTTAAGTCATTACCCTGTTTCAGTGATTACAGCATGCCTGTGAAAGCTGTAATCCAAATGGCAAGACACGTTTGCCTCAGCAATTACTAGACTATAGACAGGAGATCAATGCTTGTATTGATGTTCTTTTATGAAATTTACATTTTTATCTGATTGTAAAGTTTTGTGCTATTTCATTTGCTTCAGAACCCAGTCTAACTTTTAGTATCCACACTACATGTTGCTGTTTAACCCCAGCCTACAACTGAGCACCACACAGCCACTCCCTCCCTCCCCTTTGTGCAATGGGGAGAAGAATTGAGGAAAAAAATAAAAGTAAAACCCATGGGTTGAGATAACAACAGTTTAGTAATTGAAATAAAGTCAGATATAACAATAATAGTAATGAAAAGAAATGAGACAAGAGGATTAAAACCTCTGGACAGATGCCCAGCCATTCACCCAGCAGTGGTTGGCCTCTCCTGGACAACTTCTCCCCTATTTCTATACTGAGCAGGACATTCCATGGTATAAAATATCCCTTTGGCCAGTTCAGCTGTCCTGGCTGTGCTCCCTACCAACTTCTTCTGCACCTCCTCACTGGCAGAGGGGGAAACTGAAAACGTCCTTGACTCAGAGTAAGCGCCACTGAGCAGTAACTAAAACATCAGTGTGTTATCAACATTGTTCTCATACTAAAACCAAAACACAGCACTGACCCAGCTACCAGGAAGAAAATTAACTCTATTCCAGCCAAAACCAGAACACTATGATAGACTTTCAGATAGACTTTTGAGTATAAAATGCTCAGTACAGTGGATTTTTTGTAGGCATCATTACTTGAAAGTGGAAAAAATTATTAGTGAAATAGGAAATCAAGTGTAGGACTTTTTTTTTTGTTTTTTTTTGGTTTTTTTTTGTTTTTTTTTTTTTTTTTTTTTTTTTTGTATTTAAAGCTAACAAGTTACCATTACTGAAATATCTACTGTAAGCCTTTTACTAATATTTGATCCATTATCAACCCCTCTCGCAGTTCTCTAAAACTCCTGAGGAATGAATGACAGAACGAACTGCACAGCAGAACTCTTAATAGTTTAGACCACAAAAACCCTTGAGATTAATAGATCTCTATGGCAGGAGGGGGGGGGAAGCCACCACAACTCAAAAAACCCCAACAAAACAAACGATCAAAAAACCCCCCAACAACCAAACAGCTCAGCATTTAGTGCTGAAGGTAAATTTTCACTTTTTATTTCACCAATATCTCAAAGTTCTTCTTCAAAGTTTTTCTTGTGGACTAGAACTCCACACAGCAGCTGGACGACCAAGTGTGTTTTAAGTACAAAACATAACAAGAGAATACCTAGCTTCTTAAGTGTTCTAAACCTAAACTTATGTTTATTATCAAATTTAAAATCCACTCTGAATATAATGCCCTTTCATAATGTACTGACCACTGTAATAAATAGAGAGCCAACTTGGTTTTGTGCTACTATGTGAAGGGCATATTTGAAATTACCCTTATCATTACTGCAAACATTTGTACTGTAACTGAAAAATAACTTCAATATTTCCCCTACACCAAAAACATAAAGCCAAGTGAAACCCCAAATGATGGTTAAAAGACTTTTTTTTTCTTCTGTGATAGTAGTGTAGAAGTAACAGAAAAAAGTCAAGAACTTCTCTTGTTTCAAATAATGCCATGGTATGAAAAATTTCTTGCATGTCCATAGTATTTTCAAAATTGAGAAAGATCCCTTCAAACGTTTGGACTATAATTTTGGAATTTATGCAAAAAAATCTTTAGCAGGAGAACTGATCAAAATTTTATATAAATTTAAATATTTTCATTCCAAATTTAATTCTTACCATTTATTGATTTGATTGCTTTAGATCATTATTTGCATTCTTAATGCTCCTGACCCTGATGCTATTCTATTTAATGTCCTAAGCACTACTATAACTAAAACTTACATGGTTTTGAAAATTTCAAACACTACATTAGAATTTTCATTTTTAAAATGGCTAATGAGGACAATAAATACACTCCTAGAAAGTTCAGCTTTCATTCTCTCCCTAAATCAAGAGTACCAGAGTACCTGGCTTTTCCATGCAGCACCTAGCTCTAGCTTGATGAAGTTCTCTGTGGAGCCAGCAGACCTACAGCACATTCACAGCATGGTAAGTTGATCTGGATGTGAGCAGCAGGTCCAGACTGGAAGTGTTAACATTATAGCACATTTACACAGCTAAGTCTTTGCCCATTCATGAGGGACTCATGGGAAAAAGAGTAGCCAGGAACAGGCTGTCACTGCCAGAACAATCCAGGGCTGCAGCACACTCAGTGCCAGCACTGGAGGGGCTCCTGAGAAAGGGAGCAGCCAGAAACAGAGCAGAGGATGGACAAATTGGTCTAGCAGGCCACATACAGCTGGAGGCATCGTTTGGGTACCCCTGCTGGAAACCATAAAACTCTATAAGCTTCATGAAATAAGCACTATTACATTCACAGTGGAGTGTATCACAGTATCCTTAGCCTAAATGCTGCTATTTCAGATGAATGTACCCTGGAAAGGGTATATTATTTCTTGGACAAGCGATATACAGATCAAGAACATAAAAAAAACTAGCAATAAACATCAACCTTTATCACACTTTTCCCATTCATTTGTTGTGAATATGAATGCTGGAAAGGGCACAACCCGCTCCTGGAGGTATCTCTGTTCTGCTGCCTACAGATGTTGACAGAAAGTTCCTCCTCACTTTCCAGTGCTGATGGTTGCAGCAGGACTTCAAACTACAAATGTCTCATCTGTTCATTCTTTCTTGGAGATGAAAAGTGCTGGTCATAGCTCCTGCTTAGCTGGGTGATAGAAGGTGATAATCCTTTCTGGAATGTCACACTTAATATCTACTTTGGGCATGACAATCACTAAATTCCAAGGAGATCAACATTGCAGAATCCACTAAAAGAAAACTTTGTTATGGCAAGATGGAAGCCCAAGGATAAAATTAACAAAAGTATATAGGAACACTTTTTTATAAATTATCAATTCTTGCACCAATCTATGCTTCCTATCGGCAAGCTTCTAATGAGATTTCACACCAATGAAATTTCTACCAAATAATGTAGTGTTTTGTGAAAACTGCAAGACAAGCAGGAAGCTGGGTAATTCAGCATGTACATTCATCACCATACTTAGTATTAGTTATAACAGTAAATACATATTCAATCATTATGCAAAGGCTTCCAGTCAGAAATAGAGAGATGTGGCAGAAATGGAAGGAAAAAGACTCTAATGAAAGATCACTGAAATTCTGCCACTAATTAGTAATGTGAAAACATTCTGCAGGATTTCAGAGTAACAATATAGAACCCTTTTTTATTTTTTTAAATATACTGGATTAAAATTTAATGCCTAAAAGAAAAGTTCTTCCTGAACAGAAATCAGATCTCTCTAAATTTTAGTTTCTTCCTTGCAGATTAATAACTCATTTTAGTATTTCCTGCACTTATTGATGGAAACTCATGTTAGAAATATTGGCAGCATAAAGCCAAGATTTCCTATAATGTCCCAAATTAGTTGGCTACCACAGGTTTATGGATTATTAATGCATCTCCTGTTGGCATTCTGCCTTATACCATTTTTCATTGAAATATTAAACCAAATTCAATATTTTCTAGATTTTTAGTAACATAAAGCTTGCAAACAGCATTAATCCCTGTTCCAAGAGTCTCTCATTCAATAAGTCTTTTAGGCACATGTTTAAAATCATCCATATTCAGCAGAAGACAAAAGCACATAATGGAATCTAGGTGACAGTTCAGATATTTTGCTGAATTAGGGTAAGTAAAGTAATTGTTCCTATTAAATAAAAAATGTGCCACAATAAGAGGGATTGGCTTTTAAATAATGGTGTTTACCTTAGTAAACTGAATTCATATATTTTCAATTGAAATAAATAATTTAGATAATTAAGCATAAACATTCATAACTCTATTTTTGTAACCAGGAAATAAAGCTTTTCTTTTCATTCAGACAAGCTGTAGGATTGAACATGAGGATATTAGATGGAAACTTTACCTAATAAAAACAAGTTGTAAATTCACAGTTAATTTTTTTTTGTCTGAAGTGTTTTGTAGATCATGAAAAAGGACAACTACATACAACAAAAGTAGGTATCTGTGTTTTGTTTAACCAGAGTGCTTGATAAGATTAAAAAAGACAATGGAGATAACATCACATATCACATATGTGTACCAACAGAATTTAGCCTCTCATTCCTCATGGAAAACCCAGTAAAGTACCAATATAGTTATTCTTGTGAAATATTTATTACTGTGTTGTTTAAAATTAAAAAATGAAATATGAATATAATTTATAAATTATAGCATTTTACCTCTTTCATATTCACAAATCCAAAGATACCAGCAAACAGTTTAGAGAGGTTAAATTGTTATCCTAACAATCTCCCCCTGATGAAACAAAAAGGCAGCAACATTCCTTCCAGATGTGCAATAAGAAGAGAGAGTCACTCTGTTCCCAGAGGATGCAAGAACTCAGAATTTCAAAGGCTGGTGCCAGGAAGCCTTGCCAGATATACTTCACAAAAAATGTTTGATGAATTATTATGGTGAGCATCAACTTTTCAGATAAATGACTGAAAATAAACTAGTTTGTATCTCAATGGAGAGTATAAATTTCCTTTTTGCTTGGGGAACTTGAAGTATGGAGAAAGCTGTTGACCATTCCACCTCTCACTGAACTAACAACATTTTACTAAAAATGTGTTGCTTTCCAAATTTGCTTTACTCGTAGCTCAATAAATTCAGTCAGAGAGGAGAGATCTCCAAAATATTCTTACACTAAATTATGACAACTAAGTGATTTGCAAACTGCCTGAATCTGCACAATCTGAAAGAGGGAAATCACTGATCTGCAACGTTAAACACATAACTAAAAATTTCTATGAAACTTTATGAAAAGAAAGGAAGCTGCAAAACATGGTTCCAGTGTTGATTATCACATACAGACATGATAAACTACTCTGATTACAACATGGGCTGTGAATAAATACTGACATGCACAAATGTTATTTAAAAATCATCAGAGTAGTAATAGTTATCTGAAAAGAGTGTTCTGTGATAAAGCAGAAGCAACGAGCAAGAAGCTTTTAAATTCTCAGCCATGAAAGCTCATCTTACAGTTTCTTCTGCACTTGCAGGTAAAGGAAAAGCTACCCTCCACTCTGTAGCTCCAGAACCTCCATGCAATACCATGTCTCTGAAAGAAGAAATACATGAAGTAATTTTCTTTTTAACTGATGAGGACAAACTAGGAAAGAACATTCATGATTGTTACAAGAATGGCCAGAAACCACACAGCTTCATTTTGCATGTCTACAGTGATCATAAAGGATTTCTCACTGAACAGAACTGAAATTACAACTTCAGAACAGACTTCAGGATAGCATTATCAGCCATGAAAGAGTCAGAAACAATAAAAAAAAAAGAGTATGATCAAGAACAATCTAAACATAAAGTACTTCCAAATAGTGCAGACTTTTTATGTTTCTGCCTTCATCTTCCTTCTCTTGTCCCCTTCATGCTCCTAAATATTTCTGGGATTATTCAAATTGCCTAAATAAAATTCATGCATAAGAAACTCTTATGTCTAAATACATGAGGGCTTATTACCACATTTCTTTACTGGCACAAAATCTGAGAAAAGCCTCAAGGTGCAAATGATCTGCAGTCTATTTAACATCATGGTTATTTATTTTTACGGGCACTCATTATTACTCTTTACCCTAAATTATAGGTACATTCCTGGCTCCATTTCCCACTATTCCATAACCTTTATAATAATATGGGTTTTCAGATTTCCAAATCCTCCTCAATACCTCATCAATCAAAAATGCATGCAACATCCACTATTTGTTATACTGGGCAGAGAGAGCAAACCATGGGACCACAGCTTGGAGCCCAGATAAAGACTTTACTCATATCCCAGGACTGGGATACATGCCATGGCTTTGGTAGCATTTACTAAGAAAACCTGTTTCGCAATATCTTAAACAGAGTCTTTGCATACAAACTGATATGCACTGAATTAGTGTTTAAATACCACAGTTCCTATTTTATTATGGATTATGTGCTGAACTAGTTCTGTCAAGTTTAGAACAGTATGCCATAATTTTGACTAAATCTAAGCCCATGCATCTTTTTCCATGGAAACAGTATTACAAGCATGCCCATTTCTCCTGTCACAGAAAATTTTCATGAATATTTTGATAAACAGCTGTTATGCTGTAGTAGTTTATAGCCACAATAGCATCAGTTTCAGCAAAGAAATGACACGGCACCAGAAGCAATCACATAACACTTAATTTTGTGGACAACTCAGAAAACTATCGTTTGCATCATTTCGATTTTTGGGCTTACTGGACAGGAAAAAAACTTCTGCTTTGATGAAGAGGCCCTTGGCTTACTAACCATGTATCCATTAAAGCTGAGTTGGGTTGCTGTCATTGTCTTTACAGTACCTTTAGAAAGGAGTGGGTTTGAACAGGCTAAATAATAAGGTATTGGTCCTTTCCTGAAACTAGGTTTTGTAATTGCTAAAAGGAAAAATTGTTCCGAAAAAGGGATCCATTAGTAAATGTCAAGTCTTTTTAATGACACTGCATCATATATCCAAATGAAAATAATTAATTTAAATGCAAATTTTACAGCACAAAGATACCACCCCCAAAATCCACTACAGATGAAAGTCTCCTAGAAAAATCTGTATGATTTAGAAGAAACAAATATCTAAACCTTGAAAATTGTATTTTATCTGCATTGAAGGTTTCTTGATGTGCTCAGGAAGTTAATGACGTCCAGCACTGTTAATTCTCACCTGGTACACTACATTCCCCCTCACCTGTTTCTCTTGTTGATTTTGTAGTCCATGAGATTTATACATCAATATTTACACCTTTTTATTGAACTGTGTAGGCTTCAATGACTATGCAGTGTTTCTGGCCAAGCTTAGCTATGCTCCCTTTATGGGAAGAATTAAAAATTATACAAATATATTGATAGATTGCAAAAACAGAAGACAAGTGAAAAGAGCAAGTCAGAATGATCCACACAGGAGAACCGATCCCTGATACCATGAAAACAAACTTTGTGGATAGTGGTGATAAAGGACATATCATTACAATTATCTAGGAAGCATGTAGGCCTCTGATGTACTTTTATTGGAAGGGGTATTCCAGTTATTAAATCTGCAGTCCAAGAAATGAGATACTTAAAACCATACAGTGCCACAAACATTTTGGCTAAACTACTGTATGTGGTGCTTTCTGTCTCATCTTCTCAAATACGAAAGCAAGGAAAGCAATATTTTTTTCCTACCTTTATTCACTGCCTATCTTGTCCATTTAACTAAGTAAATGCATCAGGCCATGGATAACTTCTTGGTACACATATGCTTAACAAATGGCCCACAAAAGACTTCAGTATTCCCCAATAAGATGACAATACAACTGTAAGAGAATAATGCTCCCTTTTATACATTCATAAGGAGAAATCATAGCATCCTCAGGAACAGTAAAGGACACATAGTAGTATCCTCAACTTTTTTCTAAATTAGCATACATTTCATTAAAATTCTTGTGTTTCAGTAAGAAACACTGACTTTTCAGTAGAAATGCCATTTACATCAATAACAGATAAAAATACATCAATAAAATGAAACTTTTTAAGGCCTGCAATAATTCTGCTGTAAAAGGAGCATAAATCCCTTTGGTTTTTTTTTTTCTCACTTCTTAGAACCACCTTTCTGCTGTTAAAAAGAGGGGAAAAAGTGATGTGGGGGCAAAGACTCAAGGTGACAAAAGAGAAGGCAAGTCTCTCATGAGCCTCACTAAGTAACCCTCGCCTTTTATGCTCACCTGGGACAAGGATGCTTACAACTTGTTATTACCACAAATATTCACACAGATTCTGAGCCACAGTGGGTTGAAGACAAGAAAAGGAAACACATCCCATGAGCAGAATTACTAAATCTTTCTCTAAACAAATACAAAGACCGGAGCCGGCAGGTGCCAGACCCTTTGTTAATTGTGCCCCAAGGCTCTAAAGCTCCCTGCCTTATGACATTAGATCAAGCTCTCTTCCTTCCCTGCTTTTAAAATCCCATTCTTTCAAGCTTATTCACTTGCTTAGCCAAGCCCTACAGACTATTGCATTGTAAGTGCCCAGAGACAATCTACATAAAAAATATTTCATAAATGCAGATTGCTTTGTTAATCAGAATCTCCTCACTCCCTCTGATTTGTTACCCAAAGCAGCTCTTCAAGCCTTTTCTTATATTTTGTTTGGTTTTTTGTTACATATGAAGCATCACGGCAACAGCATATGAAAATATAAAAGATCTTAATTCAGCTGTGCAACAAGTCAGTTAGAAGAGGTTTTAAAATGGCTCAAGAGCACACACAAACTCATTAAGTGCAACTCTAATATTTCCTGGGTTTTTCAAACAATCTGTGTGATTGGCCTTAAAGTTCCTCTGGCTTTTCATACTCACATATAATTTCTTTCATGTTGGTAAGAAAGAACACTCAATTCTGCTTGTCTAGGCTTCTCAGAGTATTAGAGTTACATGAGGGAAAAGGTAAAAGCACAAGTTGACTAACGAAATCTGTGAGAATGTGCTTTTTTGTCTAAATATTGGAGTGATTGTCAAGGAGACAGAAGCTCTGACCGTATTTCACCGTCAAATTATGATTGTCATTGTTCATAGACTAAAAGAAATCTGACAGGCATCCTAAGATTTAAGATTCTTAAGTATCTTTTCAATGACATATTTCAGTGCATGTGATTACTGAAATTACAACATGATCTATTTCACACTGCCCCCCTTCCCCTTCTAATTTAAACATGTTATCTATCAAGCGCTCATTAGAGAGGTTAAATCTTACCAAGCTATTCTTAAGCAACTCCAAGTCTATTTTCAAATCAAGAATCACCAAAATAGTAGCACTGATGATGATCAATCAAAACATTTAAACTACTTCACAAGAGCAGCAGAAAGTTTGCATATATCTTGGATAGAATTCACCCATATGCTTCTGTTCATTCAGTTGCCATGCAGAGCTTGGCAAATGAGATCAAAATACACAAAACCAGTATTTTTATAAAGGCCTTGTAGTATCTATAACTTGGCACTACAGGTGAAGTTCATACTTTGGAGGAAGTAATTCTCTGAGTTACTCTCCTGTTACTCTCAACAAACTTTTAAGATGCTTGGGGCTACACTTCAGGATGTGTTACCAAACTGACACATTGTCTAACTGTGATGCTCAAAAAAGTCTGTGCCCAGTGTTTTGCCTGTAGGAAAGTGAATTTTAGATTCTTCCACACTGACCTCAATTTGCTCCCAAGATGCCTGAACCTAATAATAAGGAATAGAGCTGTAGCTCAGTGAGTAGGTGAAGGTGCTTCCCTCAGCTTGGAGACAATGGCTGACTATTACAGAGAGCACATGACCTGTGTGCATACACAAAACTCCACATTCTCCAAGTTTTTAAATTAACAGCACAGAAATATGGCTTAGCAATTGATTTGGAATGAATTTATGAGAAGTATCAAAACAGCAATAACTCATCACATATGACATCATAACCTCTACATGCATATGTATCTTGTTTCCCTCCCCTTCAACATTTCATTACCCTGCAAGTGAAGACTTGGCTGAAAATCTGAAAGGCCTCATCATATATCCAGCCACATGTGCATGGCTAAAACACCTGCAGGCAGTTGTTTTAAGGCATAGAGATGTCCAGCATGTGTATGGATTTCCTCCCCATAATCTGTTCAGGTTTAACTACAGCCACGAGGAGAAATCACCTAGAGATTCCCATCTTGTACTAACATATTTTTTTCTAACACTATTTCTAACCTACACATCAGAGAAACCCTTCAGACTGACTGAAAAATCTTTTCTATTAAGCATATGAGACTTGGGAAGGGACAAGAAACAAGAGTGAAATATCTTTTTTTATTAGGAAATAATAGAATTTGAAAAAATTATCTCAAAGTTCATAAATTAGAGCAGTTCAAAGTACCTACAAGGTGGTATTAAATAATTTCCTTTTGAAGTTCAGAAAATTCTTTCAAACTCGCGTAGAAAAACCAGTCAGAAAACAAGTAAAAACTTCAGGTAAGGAACACGCTATTTAATTTACTTAAAAGAACATAAAACTATTTCATTCTTTTCCATCACCATACTAAACACTTCCAAAGAAAGGTAGTTTGAGCTTCACAGATCAGAACTTGCCCTTGCACCTTTATTTATTTAAAAGCATTTTCTGAAGAAGGTCCCATTAACATTCAGTGTTATCAGAATAATTCTGTTTTAATTTTAAACAACTCATATTACATAAGCTACAACAGTTATATAGATTTTAAAACTGGGTTCCATACTGTCAACACCTGATTTTAAGAATCAGATGCTCTTTGCCTTCCCAAATTTTCAAAATGGGATTGAAGTGATGCACAACTTTTTAAGCTACCTTAGAAACTGGCATCTTCTAAAATTGCTGTAGAACAGCTCTGCATTTGCTCTCTCACATACATAGGAACAAATCCTGAACAACTCACAGAATGTCAGGGCAGCAGTATCCAGGCTTTCACTTTCCTGCCTGTGCTACTGAAAAACAGAGTGACAGAATAAGACTCAGCTCCCTGGAGAAACACTGTGGCTCTTTTTTTTTAAACATTCACCAAAAAAAAAAAAAAAAAAANNNAAAAAAAAAAAAAGAAAAATCCTAAATATTAATCTGTCAGGAAAATCCTGCCTCCATTCAGGATGGACAATTTGAGGTTACAAGTGCATTCCTGCCTGTGAAAGAAACATTCCTTTTCCTACACACATCTTCCACTCAGTGCATTCCCAGGTACCATATCAACCACAGCAAGCTGGAATCTATTCTCACTGACAAACTCACTTCCACAACTCTTTGAAATTTTCCTTTTACTCTGCAAAACATACCAGTATTTTGCATTTTTTCTTTATTTATTTGCTAAACTGCAGTCTGCTTTAGCTTCTTGTGGGAACAACTTCTGCCTGAGTTATGGTTCCTGCATCTCCTAAATGAATGCCATCTTCAAATATTGCAAACTATCTTAACTAATTCATTTCATCCAGAAATTTTATCTGAAGGGCCATCTTCCCTAAACATGCAGAGAGCAGGAAAAAAAATCCCAAACAAACTTTTATTAAGGGTTGGCAGGATAAAAGAATTATCAGACTTTAAAAATATGCCAAACTCTCTCTCCTTTGTAGCATCTCCTGATGTTCTAATTCTTCTCATATTCTCATGATGTTCTATTTTGTTTCATTCTCTTTTGAATAAAGCCATTATACTCTTTTATAACAAACAGATTTTTCAACACAAACAAATTAATTTAGCTGACAGCTTCTCTTTCACTTTACTACTGAACTCACCCTGGTAAAGGAATTACTTTTATATTGACAGTGGAACAAAAGTGAAGAGGAAACAACAGCAAAGGGACTCCTTTAGCTATCCTCCACATTTCTACTGCCACTGTTATCTAGCATCAGATTACAGGGCAGAGGTAAACTTTACATCCACAATTATCAGCTGAGAGGATGCCCACATATCTCCTTTTTACCTTATTGTAATCTACCTGGTATTTCTTTTTCCTGACATATCACATACTTTACATCAGTAATGGCTGGCATATGGCAGCACCAAATTGCTTCTGAATTATGTAATAGCTTGTATTCAATCTATTTATTCTAAGTTGCTCTCTTTTTTGCCCCCATGAAATTTATCATTTCCTACCTTTAGGCAATATGCCAGATTAATTAATTATGTGGATTTGGGAGGTACAGTAGGGTGTGTTTGGTTTGTTTGGTGTGTGTGGAGTTTCTAAACCTCTTAGCTTTAAGACAGATTCCAATTCTTCCATCAGGGCCCAAGGGATTACTTACATTGAGCCCACTCGTTTTATTTCATGGAAACAAAGTTTACTTTTAAGCCTGGCTGCTCACACTCAAAATTCAGAAAAAAAAACCTCAATACAGAAGTTGCCTCTCTCCTGTGAGGAAAGGTAGAGCTGGGATAGATGTAGTTTTCCTAAGCACAGCTGACTGAAGATACTACAGTCACTGCTCCTGCAGTGGTAGCTGCAGAGGAAGCCAAGTTACTGTGGGGAAATCCAGCACACTGGTGCCCTGAAATTTTGGTGCACACATATTCTAAGTCCTCTCAGGCAAGAGGGAACACTAATTTAGTTCTCAATTACGTGTGAGAAGCCATGTCTAGTAATAAAATGGTTTTGAAAGAGGCAGCCTGGGACATGTGCTCTTTCCATGTCTCTCTACATGGCCTGACACTGAGCAAAAGTAAAAAAAAAAAAACACAAATTAGAGATTGCAGTCTTGTTTGGTCTTTAAGTAGACATCAGAAGGTTGCTTGCACCCCCCTGTGTAAGCATTCCTGTGAAAGGACTCGTATTCACCAGCCTTACATTTTTTCAGCCTACTGTGCTAAATATCATCAAGGCAATTGGAGGCATTCTAACAGAACTGCAATACAAATCTGTTTCACTTGAGAAGCAAAGCCTACGGTTCCTTAGGTTTTATAACCCCGTGCTTAGCACAAATTCACTGAATTTTCCCAATGCTTCACTATGTGATTTTAGAAGTCTATTTTCCCCAGTGGCACGCAAGTACTAAAATTGCACTACATTGCATTTTGCTCTCAGTAGGTGGGAAAGTGAATACTCAATGGGTTATTTTCCATTCTTTATTTCAGTTTTATGCAGCCACAGGTGGGGGGTCTTTCAGGTGGCTGCCTAGGTTTACTAAGCACTTTAGAGTCATAGACAAAAAGGGTCTTACAAAACATATCAGTGTTGTCAATCACACAGTAAAAGAAATTCATTCTGTGTAAATAGAAACAATTTTCAAGATATCTCAGGCTGTAAAAGGTAACACAATGAATATCAAGAAAAAAAGGGTCAGCCATCCTCTGTTTGGTAAGGGACATAAAACAATTCAATTTGTTTACACTTATTATTTACCTCTCTGTCTTCTCCCTTTCTTCTCTCCAGGTGTGATCTCTGCTTAAGGGCATACAAAGTTAGTGAAGGATGTCATGGGGCTTCCTATCATTTACTCTTCTTACAATGAGGTTTTTAACAGACCACAAAAATATCACAAAATGAGAAAAAAAAAAGAAGCCACCAACCTACTTATTATTTGCTTTCAGAGCTCTGCAAGGAACTTTGATCAGTAAATATATTAGATCATGAATACCAGATATGATATTCATATCCAGTATAAAGTTGACAGCTTTGACTTCTTGCATGAGATCATGCAATGAAATCCTACAAAGTTACCCTTTTCTTTCCTGAAATCTACACAGCACACACTCTGAACAACAAAATGCAAAATACATTGCATCTTTTTGGCTGCTCATAGTTTGAAGACACATAGATGTTACAGCAAGATGTGCATGCTATAAAGAACAAACACACAAGGGGATAAAACAGTTTCACTGCTGTTATGCAGATGGCTGCCCTTCTGACTGTGGAGGAAATTTCTTCCCTCCCCCATTTCTTAAAGCAGGCTTCTACATGTGTTGACTATGTGGGAATTAGTGATTTTTCAGATGACACCCACATCCTCTTCATTCAGTCAGTAACAACAACTACAGGCCAGTGGCAAAAGTCATGTCAGTATTCCATCCATCCTATCCTGCTAAAAAAGTCTAAATTCTCAGAGAAACACAGCTCAAAATGGAATGGCCACATTATTTTAATCCCAAGAAATATGAAGAACAGTGAACAACATTTGGATGCAGTACTACTTTCTGTGTGCATGCCATTTTCTCAACTGAAGTCTCAGCTATTTAAAAACTGAGATGTACAAACTCGAAAATAAAATTCTATGTCCCATATGTTTAAAAGCCTATATCTGTGCATTTCAAATAGACAGTAGCCCAACAGACAAATTAGTTTTTATAAATAATAATGGTCATTAAAATATTTTGGGACCATACAGTAATATCTCAGATGACATCAAGCAGTTTTATCTGCAAAAGCAAGAGTTTCTTGAAAATTTCCCCAAAAAGTGCATTAAATGTAACAACGAAAATTTACATTTTCATTACGTGTTCTAATTTTACTGAGGAAACACCATCTTTCACATTTCTAACATTTGCTACACAGACCCTTAGTGTGGGGCAGATATTTACTGCCTCTGGAATTAAAACATGCTCACATGAAAAAATATTCAAATGGAACATGCACCATAAAGATTTTTTTCTTTTTTTTTTTCTTTAACCAATATTATAAAGCTTTATCCTGTCTGTGTATTACAGAACAGTACAGGCTGTATGGAATATATCAACATGTGTCTATATGTTATTAAAAACAGTAAATTCCCATTTAAACAAGGGCTACAATCTGTGCACTAAACACTCATTAATGGTTATGAATCAAAAAAAGGGAGGGGGGACTTGCAGCAGGTGTGCATATCTATGAATTTCAATACATTGTAAAACTGTCTGTAGCCAACAGCTTCATCATTTGGCCTTTCTGAGCTTGGAGACAGGCAATTTTTCATGATTTTACTATTTCTGGCCAAACAAAAAGTTTTTAATTAAATATACCACATGATTCCAGATGTTTGTTTATTTGTTCCAATGAGGCCATAAAAATGCCTGAATGATAAAATTGGAGGACTCCTGCAAAAACAGACTAGACTAGAGTGCTAACTAAACATGGGGATCTCTCAGGAGACTGTATCTGCACAGCACTGGTGTGCTTTGAACCCAATTTCTTTGGAAGAGCTGTAATACCGTGGCTGATGACTGGAATTCTTTATTGTAAAATTAAAAGGCCAAGTGGCAAATTTACTTTTTTTTTTTTTTAATATCCAGTTGCATATCCACTGCATCATTAGCTCTCCTACATATCCAAAGAAGATTTTAGGTAGGCTTATGGGTTTGGATCCCAAGTTTCCACTTATAGAAGCCAGTGTTTTCTATATATTTCTGCCACTTTTTAATCAGCTTGCTTAAGCATTCTTATGGTTTCTTATTGCCAGCATGACAAAATGAGCTATGTTGTGAAATATCAGACACTCTCCAGTCTACCAAAAATATGAAGTTACGGGTTTTTTCCTCATTAATCACATTCCCTCTGATGTGACATCTGTATGGGTGACTTGGGTCTAGACTGCTAGTTTTGGCAAATATGGAAAACGTTACCATGAAAAACCTCAGAATGACAAAATTATGGAAAATGGTCAGGTCTTCAACAGTCAGATCAGGGAACGTGCACCGTGGAAAAATAAAAGTCGCTATAATATTTGGAAAAAAATACTGACAATTATGAAAGTCTGCTTGAGTCTTAGACTACTAAATCCCATTAGATGCAGAATGGGAATTTTGTGCTCAACATCTGAAATATTTAATAATATTTTAATCTGAATTTGATTAACCACTTAATTACTCTCATTTTTCCTTTTAAAATTTTCTAGCTGAGAAACACACATATTTTATTCCCACAGAGACATAGTACACCAGGAAGGGATCCTCTTAGAACTTCTGGTCAGCTCAATCACATCCCTTGGGTTCAGTTTCAAACCACAGAACACAGAGAAGGCTCACAAATTAAAATATGCTGTCATTTAAAACCAAATCTTAACTTTTCTGGCCATCAAGAAAGACTTCACACAAAACAGCAAGTCACTTTATATATCATCCCCACCTCATTTACCCCAGCTTACTTTCACATGACTAGTTGCTCCCATCACTGCAATATACAGAAAGAGAATACATTTTTATGCTGAAGTTTTAATAATCTACAGTATCCTGATTCAAATCCAACATTTCTGGTATACACAGACAAAAAATTGTTGACCCTGTAAGTGACAAGAATATGAATCCAATGACCCAGAAAATTTATTTCTTGAACCATATTAGTCAAGGTCACACTCAAATCCAACTACAATTTATTCCACATTTGGGAAAGTCATTGTGCTTTACAGAGAAACATGCAGATACTGGCAGAAATTATCACTACTGAGCAAGTGAGGCAAATTGGTCCACAAACAGCACAGCTATTGGTGGCAGTTCTATTCCAGTACACAAATAAAGTGGGGCTCGGGAAAGGGACTACATGAGGTCCTCCTTAACCTGTTCTTTCATGACTGCCCAGCAAAACAACACTCCACAGCTGAGAGCTTAGTCACATGAGTGGGTATTGGACCTCTCAGTTCCATTGAAAGGCAACATTTTTGGTTGTGTGTCAGTTCACAAAACTGGGAGAGATGCCTAATGCATTTGCAGACTTGGCAAATACTAATACAGGTGGGCTTCTGTTATCAGCTAGAGGCATTTTACTGGAGTACACTTCGCTAAGGAACTGTGCCTTCTAGCATTTCTCCCCACCTGCTTGGTTCCATTCATTCCTTCTACCTATTCTTCTCCCCACAAAGCAAACATATCAGAAATACTGAAAAAGCAGGAAACTGGAACCCACCTTGGAAGGAAAAAATCATGGTCAGAGCTAAGAAACTAGGCACCCAGTGAATAAATAGAAATGAGTCAGTACCATTCTCCTTATCTCCTGGTGTAAGGAGAGACTCCTGTTTGGAGAGGCTATGGATGGACATCAGCAGGAGCCATCCAGCACAGGAGCAAGAGAAGCCTGCTCTGCCTTTCTCCCAGATGCATCAGGAACACCTGGCACCAGAATTCTTTAAGTTTCTGACATTACCTTCTCACATATCTGGACTACAAAACCCCTACTCACCTCTGATGGATTTTTTTTTCTTTCACATCCCCTTAATTAAGGGAACTGAGACCAGAAAACAGAATCTTTTCCTAACCAAGTCTTGTCTCACACTGATACTCATCTACACCATCACTTTGCTTTCCATGCTTCTCCATATGTCTTGAGTTTCCATTAATATCTATTTTCCAAACTTAAAACTAAGGAACTAGAACCCAGTTTCTCACTTCATACAGGCAGACCACATGGGAATTTTTTTTTTTTTATAACAGACTTCTTATTTTAGCATTCTCCCAGAGTGTCAAAAGAAGAGGATTTCCACCCACTCCCCTCGAGGCTAAGTCATGACCACATCACATCTCACTGTTGGGACATATTTCCTGGCACTAGTAGGAAATGTCACAGCTTATTTTTGAGTGTTCCTTTCCTGGAAAATATGATCTTGTCTGTCCCACGCTATTGAGAACTTTTTTTTGTTTGTTTAAGGTTATTCATCTCATGATGAGAAGATCCTGGCCTAAGAAGTCTTCAGTCTAGGACACACCACAACATAATGCAGGTTAAAAATGATGGTATTTTCAAAGGACACTTTATGTAAAACAACAAAGAAAATATCTCGCTATTCACAGCATCTTTGCCTGATACAGAACTTTCACATAGTGCATCTGCTTGCAATTTTCTTATTTTTCCTATCCTTAGCTATTAAACAAGTTAAACCAAATACATCTTATATACATATATGGATACACTTTGTTAACTGAATGATAAAGTACTAACCATAGGTTTTTGGGGGTTTGGGGTTTTTTGACAGAATACAATGCCTTATGCATTTACACATAAAAATCAATTGACAAGCATAAAGTGGAATTCACACTAAGAAAACTAACTAATTATGATAAGTTGCTATATAAATTGCTTTGCAACTTCCCCAGCAATCAATTTCAAACTGTAAATAAGCCTCTGGCTTGAAAACACAACGAGTACCTAACAACTGTGTAAATAACAACAACAGAGAGGACCACAATGATAATATAAACAGGATACTTATCTTTCTGGAAGTAAGTTTTATGTAAACCTATTTCCTTTTTTTTTTATGTCTGTGATTTAAAGACAGCATAGCTTTTCACAATGCATGCGTAAAATGCATGTGTAGAACTTTGTGTATTAACATTTATTATTAAGAGGTGCACATCAATTTTACAATTTTATTTCAAACATTTTAAAGTATTATATTAAAACTCTGGACCAAATTCTGGAAGTATTGATAGACATTATTAGTTCCATATGAACCTAAGAATATTTATAAAGTATGATCAAGCTGAGCAAATTGAGACAGAACAGATAAATCCTTGGAGAATAATCACTTTAATTATACTACTCCCTCTGGCTCTCCAAAATTTCTACTTTTTTCTTTCAACACCCAATTTTGAAAGTAGCAGACGTCCTTCAACATGTACTGGATTGTGAATTCCTGCCCAAATGGATGGCTAAGCCCTTCTTGTGCACTCTGTAGTCCACTTTTATCTTGATCAGTACTTATCCAAATTTCTACAAAGCTACTAGCTGGTTTTCTGTGTGTCACGCCTCAACAATTAATCAGGAGGAATTCTGTATGAACATACCAGTCATTAGTGAAAATTTACTATGCCAAATATTCTGGGTACAATAGCACAGTGTAACAATCACAGAAAAAGGAAACAGTGAAAGTTCAGGTGTCTCTTTAAGATTATATGCCTACATACAATTGTTTGCTGAAGAATGGGAAAGTCTGGAAAGATTTTCATTCCACAAGAAACCTTCAACACAACTCTGTTAGACAGAGAGCAAAAGGAACTTCTCACTTCCTTTGCTCAAAAAGGCTCTCTAAAATTACCTTTAGAAGGTTAATAAGAAGCTTCAAAATATTTTGTTCTTGGATTTCTGGGCATGGGATTTGAATGCAGTTGATGACCTTCAAGATCAGATCATAAAATAAGAAAACACATCTGTCAGTTGATTGAAACATATTGGTAGAATAAATACTGATTTTTCACTTAGACACTCATCATTCAAACATAGGACAATGTAATGACTGCAAATACCAGAATGCCTGGATAATTAACTGAATAGACACCAAAACAGGACAGTGGATTTGTTCAGAAAGTTTTTACAAGTCATTATAGATTAGAACTATTAAACCTTGGCCTAAATCCAAGCTAAGGTTCTAAAAACTACTTACTTAAATACAGGCTTAGTTTTTAATGGAAACTGTTTCTTCTTCCTTTTACCAGTAAGCTATGGGGTAGACTTACCACTGTTTTTTCCCAGAAACAAGAGCACAAGAAGAGGAGGAGTCACCTGTAAATTGTTACTGGAAACCAAATGGCTTTGGCAAATGAATATGTTTCCAAGTAAATCAGGTAATAGACAATGTTATAAAATAACTACTTATAAAAAAGGCATCCAGCACATGTTTTCATATGGGAAAAACAGATTTTCATGATAGCCATGATTTAGTGATATTGTTTCTGAAGAGATAGAATGATAAATTACTATTTTCCCCATCAACTGGAAAGCACTGCTCTTTTTAGAAGGCAATTTGAGTTTGAATGCTTACACATAAAGGCACATCCTTAGCAAGGATGCCATTATAAAAAACCAAATATACAACTTGAGTGGGGAGAAGGGTGAGGGACCTTTTTCCACACATCAAATTATCCTTACAAATACATTATTTTGACTTTAAAATTTCTTTTTCATCAATGTCAACTATGTTAAGAATTGAAGTTTTTATTTTAAGATATGTACCCAGTTAATAAATTATCAATAAGGAACAGAAGGGTAAATATATACAAATCACTAAAAATAATTACATAAGCCGCAAAATTTTGGGGCCAATTTCTTCTAAAAGTCACTACATTTCATCACTTTTGTGGAGCATGACCATTTCTATTTAAAAACAACAATAAATAACTGTTCTGTTCCTTATTCCGTTAACTGTTCAACTGTTGGATTTTTTTTTTCCTTAAAGGTAGATCGGAAAAAGCAGAAAGGAAGGTGGAGTGTATATATTTGATTTCACAAGAAAATTTGAAAGCTAGAACAATACAAGCAATGTATAGAATATAGAAACAAAAGAAGCACTTTGTATGACAGGAGGCTGTGTCTTTAAACTGATTTCATTTAACTAGGTAACAGAACTGCAAAAACTTCACACAAGTAAATCATTGGGTTCTAAATCCATATAAAGTAAAAATACAAAATCCTACTTTAACAAAGACTGAGGAAAGACCCTTAAAAGTTTGAGGTCATTGTTTTGGAATCAAAAAAAAAATACAGCCAGTTATAAAATTACCACTTTGGAAGCCTTGTCTAACAGGATAGCAATAAGATCACAAAGAATCAAGTCATATTGCTGTCACATACCCACAATCTAAATAGAAGCCCTCTAGATTTTTCACTGAAAAACATGAACAGTGGGACTGAGGCAAGGTTCAACTTAGAAAAGTGGGTCTAAGCTACACTGTAATTCAAGGGAAAACAACTTTCCCAAAATGGGGAAAAAATTCCTAAAGCTTAAAAACGTGATGGAATATTTATTTCTCTCTTCATGTACTTATATACTCAAGCATCATAATACTCAATATAATATTTGCAGTGATCATTCCATGCTGACATCACACTGCCATATGCTGGTTCTGTGGGCTTTAAAAGGGAGAGCGAGATTTTCACCATTCCTGAAATTGTCTGTACAAAATATGGAGTCAGCCTAAAGGACCGGATCCTGATTGGAAATTATGTACTGTATGCATGAACACAAAAGCTTTAAGACACATGGTGCAACCCACACATAATTATATGTTTTTGTTCTCCCTGTAAAAAATCATAGCTAAATAGAGTGAGAAATGTCCAAGTGAAACTGTACCAATCAAATACATCCAGCTTGCTCCTGCTCCCCCTCCCAGTCCCCTAAAAATCAATTTACAGCTGTACCAAACCATTTGCCAGACTTCAGGATTCTGGTAAACAAGTTTCTCCAGGGACAAATTACACTCACAAACTTACAGCATTCTTCATTCCAGTATGCATTGAAAACCACCAATATTTACATATGCAACAGCTGATTCAATTCTACTTTACAACACTGAAAGCATTCCATGAAGAAAAAAATTGAAGATATTCAGAAACTAAAATAGCATGCTTAAGTATTTCATTCTTTCCTTGGAGATTTTTCTATTGACTGCAATTAATCTTTTATGAGCTTGGGAACTTTGGAATTTTTTTTTTGTTTAAAAGAAGTTGATTGAGTTAATGGGCCTTGCCAGCAGGTTGTTCTAAGCTTGGAATTGGTTCTTCCAAGACCTGGCATTTTGCTAAGTGTCCTTAATTATTTCCTTGTGAATATGTGTATATATGTACACATACATATATATATAAACCAATCAAATAATATTAATAATGTCTCTTTAAGGAGCAATTTTACCCTTTCTTTGGATGACATGCTCTTCTCCATTCACTTTATTTATAACTGTGCTTAATCACAAGGAAATTTGCAGCATATTTAGCATGCAGAGCAGAATATTTCTGGGAAGAGTAAAGACAGAAGTAATAAAAATTATGTGAACTGCTAAGGGTATAAAGTTGGTGATTTGGGGAATATAATTTTCCTCCTTCATGGCAAGGGGGCAGGCATTCTGTAACCCTGGTGAGGACAGTGGGTACTCAGAGCCTGGCAAGCTCCCACTCTGAACAAAGACCTGCTGGATGTGTCTGCAGCACCTACTGCAGCCACACAACTGCTGTGTTGCAAGAGGAGTCAATCAATAATGCAGGCACACAGATTTTGATCCAACACTACTGGCATTTATTTTGTCAAGTTAGATAACAAAATCAGCTATGAAGCCACACTTCCAATACACTATCACCTAAGTAAAAAATCTGAAGAGACCTGGCTTTTAAGGGGAATTTGAAAGTATTTCTACAGAACTCAGGTATTTCACAAGATTCTGTCATTCTAGTTATTGTGTTTGTAGACCCTAGCCATTTAAGCCAACACCAGAAATCCAGCCTCAAAGGCAACATGCTTAGCTGAAAATCAAAGCTACTTATCCCGGGAATGGGGGGAGGAGGGAGGGTGGAGAGGAAGGGCAGTGGATTGAGGGTTTTTTTGCCGGGAGAGGTTGTTTTTTAATCTCTAAAGTCCAGGTTGTGCTCAAATTCAGGATTTTGGTTGGTCCTTTCTCTTTAAAAAGTTTAAAAAGTTTCAGTGTGAGCTCAGTGCTGGAATACAACACACCCACAGCACTTCTAGGACATCTGATTTCCACCACAGCAATCTTCTAGGACATCTGATTGCACCATAACAATCTACACTAAGGCCAGGATGTAGCTTCATGCTCATCCTCAGCTCTAGCACAACAACAGTGATACAGGCTGCAACAAATAAAGTTCTAATTGCCTGCTTTCCTCATCCTTCACACCTGAATCACAGATCCTTCTTCAGGTGCATTACCTGCCTGATTCTTTCAGAAGGTATCAAGTAATATGGAGTTCTACTAAATCTGCTTCCATCCTCTGTAGTGCTGCAGAATTTGAACACACATTAAAATTAAGCTACCATGAATTCATGAATATAAGGCTGACTTTGATCCTGGTATCCTGAAAAAAAAAACCTGCCTCTACACAAATAGTTTGCATGATCAATGTAGAATCAAGGGGTAATGTGGGAAATAAATAAGAGGATTGTTGCTCTGGTTTTAAGCTGAAAAAGTGCTGCAAGATTTACAAATATCTCCCTTTTGAAAAAAGTAAAAAAGCTTGGAATGCACCCTTCCTGACCGCTTCAGTTTTTCACCTGTTCCCTGAATTTTTTGTTTCATAGGTATGCAGAAGGAATTTGTGAATTTGCCCAAGGTGTTTTTCTAAGTTCTAAGGATTGAAGAAAAAGGAAATTGAACACTGATCCACATTTAATGTTGAAAAACAGAGAAAAAATCCCTTTCATTGCAATGAAAATGTGTTAGCATTTCAAAATTGTAGTCCTAAATTTCTAAACTACCAAAAAGCTCTCACTTAAAAAATATTAGAAAGTTTACAAATTCTCAAAAAATTACCAGTGCTGCATGTAATCATCTACTTAGCAATGTTTAAGTACTCTAATCTCTTTACATTTTTCTCTCTCTCTCACACACACACAAAAATCACTGAGCGTTATTATCCATAGATTTATTTGCTTTCCCGGTAGACTACCTGTAAATCCTATTTAATATGAGTTAAAATCTGTACTCTTGACAGCTATGGTTTTCTCATATAGTGCTTGAAAGGCATGGTGATCTCTGCAAAGTGAAATGCAGCAGTAACTAACACTGAGAAGGCCTTAGAGCACAGCTTAACACCTTGCAGCAGCTCATACCAATAAAATGGAGCTCGCACCTCTGTGATTGGTGAGGTCTCTGGATCCAGAAGGCAGAGGGGTGTAGTGCATCTCTGGAGAGGCAGAGGCTGCAGCACTGGAGGCCTGTGTGACAAAACAAACACTGTCAGTGCTCTGAGTGGAGGTCAGTGATCAGGCAGAGAGGATGCACCTGCAGGATCAGTGCTGTGGTTGCAGGTGCACGGAGTTACCAGCCATGAAGGATTAATTTGTTTTTGTTAAGGCTCCTTGCCATTCCTCAAGGTTGCTGTGCTCACAGGAGTTTACACAATGGCATTATGTATCATTACTAAATTAATATTTTCATACAGCTGACAGCTTAAAAATATTACCATCTTCATCGGGAAATCTTTAGACAATGTTAAAATTTTTCCTCTTGGTGAAGCAGATTAATATTTATCTAAAGGAAGTTATGAGTGAGTCCATATGAATGAAAGGAGATAAAAAATAGGAAGTTGCGCTAAGACACTGTACTTTTCAAATCTAAAGAAAAAAAATCCCAAATTATTTTTTCATTCCACTGCCCTGTGAGCTAAATGAAGGGATCTATTAAAAATTATAGTGCCTATAATGCAAAAAGGTATACAGGTATATAGAATTGTTAACAATAAACACTTAAAACCTATACCAGAAGTCTGATAAAAGAAATAAGTACCCAAGAGGAGTTGCTCAGCTCTTAAAAGCAAAGTGTTAAGGGAGAAGAAGCCCAAATCTTTCTCCCTAATAAGTCTCAAGATCCTATTATTCTAATTTTAAAGGATTAGACTGAAGAACTATGGATTACAATAAACTAACCTTCATTCCATTGGATGTTTCAGCTGAAGGAAAGATAGACAGATAGATAGATAGATAGATAGATAGATAAATAGATAGATATAAAACAGGCCACATTTACCATCTTACTGTTTAGTTACAGAACAGCAGTTAGAAGAAGACATGAAAATAAAGAATTGTGTTGGTGAATATGAATCATTGTCAGTTTTTTAAGTTCAGTTTAACTTAGGCTGGTGACACAGTAGTGATATGTTCAGTTTCAGATACAGAGTTTGCTCTGGAGTATTTACAGCCTACCCATTTCCACAGACATAAAAAGATGATGTGTTTAAATAGAAGACACAAAGGACAGCGTTCACTGAAAGTTATATGATAATTTCTAACAGAAAAAATAAGGCAAATAAAGAGAAAAATACAAAAGCTAAACTATTTATTGAATCTCATGATAATTCACTAAAGGGAGTCTTGAGAAAATAATTGCTATCTTCTGTGCAGTTTGTTCCCTAATGATATATTGACTTCTAAGCTGCAAAAGTCAATCAAAGGAATCCACCTCGGTTTTACTTACTATATAATTGAACATATCCCCAAAATTTATGAACCCCCAGGTCTCCAATGTCTGGTTAATATAAAAGTATAAAATAGAGCTACAGTGTTTTGGGGAAGAAAAACCATAAATACTAGTTCAAATTTTAATTACCAAACCAAACCCAAGAACAATAATCAGAAATCTTAACAATGAAAATTAATCATGATAATAGTTTGTTAAAGACTGTAACTTAGAAATCTTCCTTGCTGTAGCTGTTGGACTCCTAAACGATAGTACATAAAATTTTAAGAGGTGACTGACTAGATTAGCATACTAGAATTTTGCTTTTGGAGACCAGCCATCAATTTCTGTGTCAGACCATAGTTACAATCCCATTTTTGTCCCTAGGACAAATCGGGTCATAACATGATGCCTCATACATCAAAACAAACATCTTATTAGAACTTAACAGAGGCAACTTTGCCTAAACTGCAAGGATGCTACTTATCAGATACAAATAAAAATAGAGAATATCCTGCCTCTGCCGACTCACCAGTGATAATAAACCCTTTTCAGGGAACCTCCTATTCAGAGACATTGCTACAGACATGACTCTCACCTTCAGCCAGAATGAATGACACCTTGATTTTGGTGAATGCAAACCTGCAGCTCAGTCTACTCTGGACAACGAATTATTGGAAATCTCACTGGTGACCAATATGAGCCAAGGGCACATAATATCTAAGAGGGAGAGATAGAACCCCTTTAGACCCAGCTACGTGGTATTTGAAACTAATTCCAAGAACAGGCATCTGTTCACAACTACATGTTTCCTTTGGGTTGAGTAGTTCTGGGGAAGAAAGGGAGAAAAATGTCACTATTTAACATCATGCTTCATCCCTGTAAATCACTCAAAAACTGGAAGAATAAGTGGTCTCATACTGTACACTCTAGATGTTATCTGCCTATTCAAGTGTACTTATTTGGGACTCTGGTAATGGTGAAGGTTTCTCTTTGGTACTTTTAATCTCAATTTAGACTGTTGACAGCTTGATGATAGCTTTTCCTAAAATTACTGGGAGAGACTTTGCCATTTCAGCAATATACCACTGAGTGAGCAAAATTCAAGAGCTTCTAAAAAGGATATTGGAGTGAAGGGGCAATTTAGCTTTATTTCCAATTTTAGGAAACACAAGAACAGAAGGGCTTGTTTATTGGTGTTTTTCTGTTATTTTATGTACAGTATATAATTCCCTGTCAAATATAGAACAGTTTTCATTACCTTTGAGCTAAGCATTCAGTTAGAGCAACTTTAATTCTATGGAATATCATCCAGGGTTAGGATTGTTTTGCACAAACACTGGCTCAAGTTCCAAATCACGTTTCTGAGTAAGCCTGTGCACCAGCAGAAAGACAACTATTTGTTTTCTCTACCACATACTGACATTTGGCCCTTAGCTATTTTCCAAAGAGATTTGTATAGATTGCATTACTCTTAATATTCACAGGAATATTGTGACAGTGACAGCATTGACATGTGACAGTTATGTCTTCAAGTATTGGTGACATATGCATCAGAAGTTCTTCTTGCAGTGGAAAGTAACTATACATAAAAATAGCTTTGAGGAAAGCTGTTTAAACTGGTTGGTAGCTTCAACTTTATAGGAACAGGTCACAAAATAACTCAGTAAAGAAATTCTAATGGTATTATTACAGAAGAAGCTTGCATTTTTGCAAACCTTGAAGTCATCCAAGTTTTGCAGTATATCATAGTACGTGGTTTAAGACTCACAAGACAAAGTTAGACTACTAACAGTAGTTATGCACATAACCAAAGATTTGCTAAACTGTGGTACCTCTCTTCAAATTAACCTGTGTATTCTGTCCAAATTGTTGTACTTGATGCTAAATGGATGGCAAAAAGAGTAGAAGATTTGCAAAGCATGTTCATCAAAATTACAGACATGGAAGAAGATGAAGCAGGAAGAAAAACGCCCACAACCAACCAAAAAAAAGCCACAACAAAACATCAAAAACTGAATTTGAGAGCAACAATACACCAAATCTTTAACTATTCAATCCTAGGGAATGATCAGGTAATAACAACTTTATTTGCAATGTATTTGCTTTTCTATGAACTTAGGAACCATACAGCCAGTGAAAAAAAAAAGGGTGAAGCATGAAAGAAGGGATAAAGAGACTAGAAAATACATAAAAGCAGACCCTGAGTGGAGCACTCCATATGGCAGAGTACAGCTGGTCTGGCTCTCCCCTCCCCAGCTGGGAGCTCAGCCAGAGGGTTCAAATGGACTGCCTGGGGTTTGTCACCCACCTCAACACACTGGCATGCTCTGGAAAACCAAGAGGTGGCACAGCATCCCTACCAGGAAAGGAGGCTGTTCTTGATGGATGGAGATTTCCCACTTCCCTTGCTCCACAGCCAAGCAAACAGCCATGAGTTAGCAGTTGTCTTTGCTAAACCTCCCAGCATAAGTTAGAGTCACTTTAATGAACGGAAGAAAAAGAACCCATTTAGAAGAAAATTGTCAGCCACACACCAACAACTAGCTCTCAAGAGTGGAGGAATCTAATTAGACTAAAAAAAAAAAAAAAAAGCTAATTTTTTTAATCCCTGAATTCCACTCTTCAAGGAATAAAAAATGCAATACTTGGATGGCACTAGTAAGGGAAGATCATGTGTAGTATTAGGACATACTGTACATCTGCTGCATCAAAACAAATTTGTAGAGATCAATGATTCAAAAAGAAATGCTGTGCTATTTTTGGCAAGCACACAAGTTCCTTCAAATATTTTAGCTGTTGAAGGAAGTAAAGGGGGAACTCAGACAAGTCAATCCTCTTTGAATCATGGTTTGAGAAAGAAAAATTTAAATGATTTTGCTATCCAAATTGTATTTCCCTACTGGACATTTCATTTTTGTAGTTTTTAACACAGGAGTAAACAAAAATCCCACTTCTGACTGATTCCATTAATCAATAATACAAGTGTTTCAGCTATAATCAAGAGTATGACTTTACCCTTAGCAAATATTCATTCTGATATTTTAGCAGCTTTTTTTCAGATGTGATGCTACTAATACAGTAGCCAAATTATTGTAGTATTAGGACAACAAGGAGAACAGCGATCTTATATTTTGGTTGGCCTTCTAACTTCAATAACCTTTAACAAGAAAGGAAAAAGGATTTTTTCACATTTAACAGAAGTAGTGGAGCTTAAGATTCAAAGCATTTCAAATTCAAAGCATTCTTTTATTCGCTTATAAGAGAGATTATCACTTCCCACTTGAATTTACTTTACCTTTTGGTTTCAACTTAATGTTAAATTGCAAGGTTGAAAGCAGGGATCAAAAATGCAAATGAAGATCAGATAATTCTTATGCATTTAGGCTTAATTGAGTGTAATCGATATGTCTGGTGTGCAGCCAAATTCAGCTATTGTGAAAAGCACCTAATGTATGGACATTATTTTTGGACTACTGAATGCCAGAAAATAATGAGCTGGCATTCAGCTTTGGTGAATCAGCCCTTGAATTTTCATCTAAGAGCAGTTTTGAATTATTACTGAAGATAAGGTGTAAATGTGCAAAGGAATTTTATCCATGTTTCTCCCATGAATCATAAATGAGGAAAAAAATTACAGTCTAAATTGCACTTAAAAGGAATAAAGTCTTTTCATGTCATACATGATTTATCAAAATGATCTCATTTTAAGAGTACTGTGGTGTATCTTGATTAATAACATTAGTAAGCATGATGAATGGCCTCTTTAATGGTAACACAGAATTTATTGGCAAAATCCCTACTTCTACCAAAAAGGGTGGGAAGTAAAATACATAGCAGTTAGTAACTTGCAGAAACAGCTTAAGTAAACTCTCTGCTATGAATTTTCACTTACATATCCTTGAAAATCCTTAATTTGAGTTTATTCTCCCGCTCGTTCAGAAACAAGTAAGAGGTGTTACCTAATGGGCCAGCTCTAACCACTACAAAAGTCACTTTGCAGTTCTCTGCAAAACAAGCTGAACTCTGCATGTACTGTAAGGGGATGTAGTGTATTAAGGTCTTTCAAGAACACTGGTCCCATCCCCTTATGACCTTTTTCAATATCCTCTTCATTTTGCCTTAATATCCTAAATGCTTCTCTTCTTCCATTACTCCATCTTACCCTTCCCCCCCCCGCTCCTTTTTAAGCCTGCTCCAGCCTGCCTTAACTAATTTCCTTTTGGGCTGACAGATCAGAGGCCTTCCTACCACTGTTCCTTTTAGACCTGTGAAGCCCTCCTCGTAATCCTGCTGCTTGTCCACAATTAATCTTTCCAGTTGCCACATTATTAACACTACCACCCACAGACAGAGGATGCCTGAGCACGGCTGGACACTCGCTCCCCACTGGAGCATCAAAGTTGTCAATCACACACCAGTCAGAAAGTTGCCTGCTGTCAACATCAGAGGATTTCATACTCTCCTACCCGCTGATCAAACATTTTTCTTCAGAAGATTAATTCCAAGTCCCCACCCATTTCCTCCCATATCCTCTTTCCCTTTTAGGTTTACTCAATGATCCATCTTCTGTATGGAAAAGGAAGCAGTGTATAATAGAAATCCTTTCAAAACAAAAGTTCAGCAAAACTAAATTTAAATCCCAGCTGTTATCAACCTCTTCCCCCCCGTGCAAGTTAAACACCTTAAAGAGCTTGGATTAGACCTAGTCACAAATGCCTTTCTTTGATCAAAGGCTCCAAGACTTTACACAAATATAATCACAAGGCAATGACTGCATCTAAGGAGCCTGAATTGATTTGTTCTACTGTAACATATAGCATACAAAAACACCCGTTAGGCTTTTTGACTTCCAAGACCAGTCTTTTTCAACTTGTATCACTCAAAAGCCAAGAATTTTAGCATCTTAATATTTTTCAAGGTCATTACATAAAAAGTGAACTTCTTGCACAGTACTTGCCTTCTCTTTTTTAAAAAGTACAGCTACTTACACTTAAAAGCAGAAGGATATAAGAGATTCTTCAGCTCAGGTTCAGTTTAGTGAATTGAAAGGAAGTAACTATTACCTCTCCCTAATCATATACCACATTCTAATATATTATTTTTTTTTATAAATTAAACCTTACTGCTCAAGTGGCTCAGTATCTTTCATCACAGTTTTTAACAGAATCTGTCCCTGAAGGAAGACTTTAACATGCTAGCCACACAACAGTGAATGAAAGCAATACCCATTAATATAATCCAGCAAGCAATCTATTCACTGTAAAACATAATGTTAGGTTTTAAAATAAGAATAAATTCATTTCAAATCACACTACAAAATAAATTCAAAGTTCCTCAATCATACTCATCCCTAAAAGAGATCTCTTAATGTTTTTTCATCTTTTAGGTTGGTACTAAAGAAAATCAGGAACGCAACAAAAGACTACCAGAAGTATAAAACAATAAGGAAAAATCTGCTGCCCTTGAACCCTAATCTGAGATTGGGAAACTAAGTCCAAACAATTATTATACATTTTACCTTATATTTCTCTGTCAGACTCTTAACCTCCATATTCTGAGAACACACACACTACCTTCTTTTCATTTACACTATGCAGGATTCAATGGGCTCACACATTAGTAAAATAGTGGACAAAGCAAAACACAAAAAAATCTGTCATACCCCAAACCACAAAACTGCAACTGTTGCTAGAGAATTCTGAGTTGTCATAGACAGCTATTCTTTGAAGTTCCTCAGGAAGTGAACCACAAATGAACTTTGAGATGCTCGAACCTAAGACCCCACCTCACCAACACCCAAACATGATATTTATTGAATTTCACTCATTGTCCAACAGATCTGAAGGAGTGCAAGAGAAATTTTTAGAGATTACAGCATCAACAGAAGGTGCCAAAAGCATAGGTAAGACAATGTGAAGGGAAGTACCCTGACAATGTATTAGTTTCCTTCCGTCATTCCCTGAAATATGTTTCAACCAATTACATCACAACTACAAAACATAGCAGTAGTGGAGCAATTGCCAAGATTCCTGCTATGCTATGGCATAGCAACAATATATAAGCTGCATACAAACACTGATGCAGAACTCAAATACACATTACATATGATACTGTAACTCATTACTTTTCATAGCCCTTTATTTTGAAATAAGGTAACTCAGAACTTCTCCACCTCCTTCTGCCAATCTGATACTCATAGATTCTTCAAAAGCAAAGACAAAATCATCAAGCTAAGTTGCTTTTTTCAGAGAGGAACTCCCAAGACTGTTCCATAAATTAAATGAGCAATGTAATATCATCACTTTCAAGCACATTTAATGATAATCAGAGGAATGCAGAACCGTGTATACATTTCACAGGCCAGGCAGGATTGTTTGCAATGCTAGAGCCCTTGTTTTGCTTTGCTATTCATTCTGATACCTGCTGCGTGCCTTAGTTTTTTAGGAAGCATGGAAAATGTTGCAAAAAAATGAAAGCTAGATCCTAAAAAGTATAAGCTTTATTTTAATGACTGTTGTTAAGTTGTGCTGACCTCCTTACTTAACAGGCACGGGAATTAAGAAACTGGAAGGTTAAAAATGCTTTCAAGGCATCTTCATTGTGTCATGTGGGAATAGAGCTGAATTGCTGCTCAAACCTCTTGTCACTCTATTCAGTCAGCAGAAGGGGGTGCTGCAGTGTAACCTATTTAAAATGCAAATAGAGTAACTTTTGCAACAGCAGATTAAAACTAGCATTTTATTCATTTGGCATACCCACAGCATACTGAATGCTGGAATCAGACTTGTCACTGCACACTGCAGGTTATTAATAGAGCTCAGAATGGTGTTACCAAATGTGCAAGTTAAAAGCAAATAAACAAAAATGGATTTATCTGTGGTATTTGTTCTCCTGGAGAATTCAGCAAGGCCTGCCTCACACTGCACACTTGTTTATCCAAGATCACTGAGGCTCAATTTCGTTTTTTTTTTTTCTTTTTTTTTTGCTTTATTATATGACTGACAGCCACTTACCACAGCCAGAGATCCTGGGATATGTGATCTATAATACTAATATTATAGAGAAAACCACATTTTTTTCAATCTGGCCATATATATATACATACACAGAGAAGACTCTATGGTGCACAGCTGCTACTCTCTAATAGGCCTTTCTGGACTCTTGTGAACTACCAACACATGAAAAAACACAAAGTTAAAGGGTTCAGCAGAACCAAATCAACACATTGTGCTAAGGCTTTACACTTCATCTTCCTACAATGTCAGGTGTCAGGGCAGGCAAATGGGTTTCCCCTCTATATTCGAGCCAATTCCTCTGTTCTTCATCTCGATCTCTCAGAGATTCATCAAAAATGCGATTTAATTACATCTCCTCCCCTCCTCCCCCTCCCAAAAAGAGTGTAAACATGACTCCTTTTTATCTCCTGATACATCTGGACAAGTAGACAATGTGCTAAAACAAAATAAATCTGCCCTGACAGTCACATCAAAGGGTTCAGCTAGGGGCTTGCAGCTACTTAAGGCACAGGAATGTTGTTGCTAAGCATCGCTCTACAACCTATCAGTCCCTTAAAGAAGAGCTTTTTTCTTTCAGAGGGAGATGAGGAAAGCTGGAGAGTGGGAACCAGACTGCAAAGGGAGATTGGGGATTTTGGAGGATTTTAAAGCTTAAAGTGAATTGTGTGAAGAAAAGGGGGTTTGTTTTGTTTTGTTTTGCCTCTTGACATACAGTCCACATTTGGGGGAGGAAGGAGAGTAGGGAAGGAAGGAGGGGTTAAAGCTTGTTGATGAAACATCTTGTGAATTATCCCTTTGGATAAAACCAAGAAAAGTCTTTGATATCCTTTTTCAAATCCCTGTACTTACTGTAGATTTGAAATAGAAAGATTGTGACCAAAAGCAATAGGGCTGGGATACCAAGCCTGTTAAAAATATATTGTGAAATTCATCCCATGGCCTGCATTTCTGTCAAGCATTTGATGAATACGTTTACGTTCCTGGAGAGGTGAAGCCCAGAACAATGTCCATACCCAATAAACATGCTCTACAGGGAAAGGAAACTTTTGATACATATGCACATAGCACAATTTGATGCTCAATTTACTAGAGAAAACTGTTCTCTTTAGGGAGAAGGTTCACTGAAATCTTCAGTCTTCCACACCATGCCTTGCCGGACTTGATTTGCATGTTTAGTGCTTAAACCTCCAAAGGAAGGCAAAACCATGCTAAAACCAGACCTTAGGACTCTACTCATTCAAAACATAGCCACAACTAAATGGACAGCTGAAAATTCAAATTAGGCTCCCTCTCAAAGACATAGAAACATATCCAAGGCAGATAGACAATCCAGCCTGGAAAGTGTAAAACACTCAGTTTCAAAGCTTTATTATCCTGAAGGTAAGCTAAGAAAATCAGTAGTTTGGTTACAGCAACACTGAGGCGTTAACATATCTTTGCTTTTTAAAAAAGCTTAAAAAATCCTCTTCCCTTTTTAAAAATTAAACAAAGAAAACATGAAATGGACTCATTCTACATGCAGGGTAACTATCAAGAACATGAACAATTACTGAGCCCATGGTATTACACAAATAAATAACACTTAGCATTATCTTCAGCACGACCATATTTATTAAACAGTGACTGAGGGCAGCAGTAACCATTTTTATTGTCCCATACAGCTCTTATTTTCTAATTAAACAGAAGGTTATTTCCACTGCCAATGCAGCTATTTATCTTATTTGAGTGTTACATAATATTTTTTGCCAGCCAAGCCTGACTATAAAGTGTTCTGTGTGGTGAACTGTGGCCCAACTTGCTTTCCTGTTTGGTAATCATAGAAATGGGCCATTTCGTGCTGTGTTAATAAATAAACTTTTTGCAATTTCTCCTAAAACATGATAAAGCTTATACTTTGTCCTTCCCTCTAGCTTCAATACAAGGGCAATGAGCTGTATTATTAAAGATATAGGTCAAGCAAACCTGATGATTTCAATCCTGTGGGGTGCTTTAGAAACTATTGTCATATTACTGAGATCATTCTGCTGTTCCTAATTATTCCTCTTGGTTGCCTCACATTTCAAGTGATTTCTCTCACACTTATGTCAAAATTTATAAGCTACTCCCTGTAACAACACTACATTATTTCCTCACTTGTTAGGGTAATATAGGACAGAAACTAGGAGAATGCTTTAATCTAGCTGACAAGGATAATGTAGTCTAGAAATGTAATAAACTTTGCATTCTACTACAAAGTTGTGGTTTTTCTCCCTACCATGAAACATTTCATATAGATAGACATCTTAGAAAAACTAATTGCTACAATAACTTGCATATCCTCTTATCTGAGTTGCTTTTATCAGGAAAAATGTATCAGCATTAAAGCGTTCACTCCAATAGCTTGTGCATTCTCCTTATTCCCATAATTGCTATTCCACAACATTCTGTTGACTGTACTGTAAAACTACATGCTGCTGAAGGAAACCTATTTCCAAGAAATCTGTGCATCACCCTAACAGTGCAAAACATCTGTAATTAACAGGCTGGGCTTTAGCAGTGCTGTAACACATCTCGGGCTGACTGGCACAAAATTTTATTTGCACTAAGTAGCTTGAGACTGGGAAAACATAAAATCAACTTTATGTGATAGCTCCATGTTCTATAGTGGTTTTTCTGAAGGATTCCAGAATGTAAGGAAAGCTGCCAGCAGAAAAGGTAGTCTAATTAAACATTTGAATTTTAAAGCCACTGTGGGTACTGCTTGCTGTGGGAGCTAACCTATTTCCTTCAGAACATCCTTAAGGTTACAAAATTATGGTACCCTCCTCCCCTGTCCCCACTGAAACAAACAAGGCAAAAATCCCCAATAAAAGAACTAAAACACAATTCCAGTTAGAAAATGTCATATGAGTAACTCAAACATGACATCCATACTAGTATTTCTAGGGATAATTTTGGTGAATCTGTTTTTACTAGCAATTTGCTGTGTTTTTCAAATGTCCAATAGCTTTCAAAATGCTTTTAGTCAGCAGAAAACTGAAAAAAAAAGCAGATCACAATAATATGAGTCCAGAGCATCAAAACCATCAGACAATAAAATAGGAATAGGATCACTGGTCTATAATGTCAATCTTTAAAGGAAGTTTTTCCAAATAAATGAAAAATAATATTTAATTCAGCATGCACATAAGAAACAGAGAAGAGGCAAAGATGAAGCTAGTGTTGTCCCAATCAAAAATACTCACCAACAGCATTGTCAGGGGAGAAAAAAAAAAAAAAGAAAATATCAATAATTTCTGGGTTTGCCTCTGTTCCTACTTCTGTCTCTTCTGTCTTCCTTTGAAGAGCTGATGACCTGACTGAAGGTAAACTTTAGATGGTTTGAGGTGTGTGGGTGGGGAGGGATCAAGAGGCAGAAACAATATCTTCTGAAGGCTTTTACTTCTGGATCCAAATTAGAAGAACGGGAGTCCCTGCCATGGCCTGAGAGCTGCCAGGGTGAACTATTCATACCTTTATAAAGTGAGATTTTCCTCTTCTGTGATGACTTTTGTCCCAGACAAAAGACCCAGCATGTAGGAAAACACACTTCGTCTCTTTTGTCTTTTAAGCTACCATCTCTCAATATGTAAAATTGTCTTGAGAGCTGATGATTTTAAAAGTATGTCTATGTTCAGATTTTTTTCCACAGTGGACAGCCACAAGAAGGTAATGCAACAGCCACATTTAAACATTTTTAAAAGGAACATTTAGGCTTTACCTTATGGCTTCAGAATACAAACACTGAAATTTTAGGGGTATAAAGGATGTGATTAATCAATATTGTATTAATTTGTAAAGCATCTGCTTAGAAAACAGAAACAATCCCTGATGGAAATGACTAACCACAGGAACAGGAATTAATTTTAGGATCTTCACAAATGAATGCATGAGAGATAAGAAATCATACACAAAGGCATTAAACTACAAAAGAGCAGTACTCAATCAGTATATTTTTTACATAGTTTTTAGTGAATCAAGAGAAACAAAAACCAATGGAAAACACAGGACACTGGAAAAGGCAATCAAAATAGTTACGGAAAATTTAACTATGTTAATTTGTTAAAACTCCAGTTTTGTAGAAACACAAAACTGGGGTATAGAAAAAACATTGTCACAGCACTTTTGCTTTAGGTTTTCTTAATGCTCAAATAATTTCTTACATAAAGTAGTTCAGACCTGTCTGAGACTTTTTGTCCATGTTTCAGAAATGCATAACAAGTGGGAGATGAACTGCGTAACACAGCTAACCTAACAAATTTTTATAATTACTTTTCTTGAACTTATTCATAATTAATGTCCACTTGAAAGATACCTTCACCCGAATGAGAGGAGAAAAAACAGCCAGAGAGTTGATTTATCTCAAAATATGTTTTCCAAGCTCTGTGTGTGGACCTTTGGAGTTCAGTCTGGCCATGAAATACCAAGTGAGGTTTTCTTCATTGAGGTGATGGATTTAATGAATACTGTCCTAAAACACATTGGTTTCTGTCTCTTCAAGAGGCCTTCGATGCTCCCCTTGAAGAAATGCTCTAACTAGTTGTCCCTATCCATAAAATCCAGAAAGCACTTAAAGTTTATCCCTCAGCTAAAAAAACTGTTCCCCCAACTATGCAAAAGTTCTGGACATTCTACAATTCAGAGATGAGGGGAAGGTTTTTTGTCAGACAGGGTAACTGCTCATTTATAGGGCTGCTGAACTTTTCTTGGTTTCAGCTGTTACCATGGTTACTTACACAGTTGACGTGCACTGAGCACTTCCAGTCTTGGCTAAAAAAACTGCCATCTATGTACAGTCTGTCACAATTCTGGGAAATCTGTTCCAACAAATCAGCGCTGCCATTAAAATTGTTCTTTTTTTCTGCCCTGGGTGCGTAAGCTTCAGTTGCAACAGCTGGTTCTTCTCATATCCACTGCCCATATTAGATGGAAACTCCAAATCTTATTCCTTGTGCTGCTACTATTGACATACTGTGATCAACCCTTCACACCCCCTTGGCTACCCAAGACAGACAGAATTTCCTGGAATTTCTCACCATAACATGAATCCAGTCTTCTGAGAAATCATTTGTCTTGTTCTGTCTTCAGTGTCCCATCAACTTTCTAGAACCACAGACTTATCCAATCTAAACATGGTGTTCAAGTAGGTGTTGTACCACACAATTATAATGTTTGAATTCCCCCTCTTACATGATACCCTAAAGAGTATCAGATGCATCTATTGAAATCTCATTGTTTTATGTTTTATCTCACTCATAAAAAGGTTACACAGACTGGACAAAAACCTGATCTCCATGAAAGCATGCCTACTTTATCAACATAAAAACTGTTAACTGGTACTTAATTCACTGAACATATCCCATATTGAATTTGTACTATTCTAGCTCCTTAAACAAAATAAGGTATGTCATATTTGATAATTATATTACAAAAACTCATTGAAATCCTTGTTGTTATCAACAGTGCTTGCACTGACCAAAGCGAAGGTGGACTAAAGAAACACAACTTTCTTCCCCTCCTCTTGTAATCTGTCTCTCATTGTTTCCACCTGCAGCTGAATCTTATCAATAAGATGACACTTTCAGACAAAGTATAAAATGACAGAATGTAACAAATACATTGTGAATTGCAATATTGTCCACAGAAGTTGGAGGTACTCTCATTTCCAAATATTAGAAACATCAAAAGAACCCCAAAATTTAGAGATAGAAGCTTGGATCACTAAACTGACTAGAGGGTGTGGAAAGAAGATTCTCGTTTTCCATACCCCAAATATAAAAATCTGGTATTAACAATACTGCCACCACAGATAGACAACTCAGAATTACTTCAGATGAAGTAAAACTACTAAGGACCTGAAGCTAAACAGAAAGATAATATAAGCCTGGATTATATATTGGGTAACTTCAAGAGCTGCTTGCATTCATGTTCATTCATGTATTCAAGTGCATACAATAACTGTGTAAAGTAAAAATGATCCAAAATTATTCCACTGTATTTACATAAATCACAGAACCACAGAACTGGTCAGGTTGGAAAGGTCATCTGGTCCCACCTCCCTGCTCAGGCAGGCTTATCCCAAAGCACATGGCACAGGATTAAGTCCAGACAGTTTTTGAGTATCCCCAGTGAGGGAGACTCCACAGCCTCTCTGGACAATTTGTTCCAGGGCTCAGTCACCTGCACATTAGAAAAGTTCTTCCTCATATTTAGGTAGAACTTCCTGTGCAGCAGTTTCTGCCCATTGCCTCTTGTTCTAAGAGAGTTACTTTTTCCTGTTTTCTTATGTTTATTATTGTTGTGTTTGGCTTTTTTTGGATTTTTTCTTTTATCTGTTAACACAGAAGTGGAACATAGGGGTTGTAGTAGAAAATCTAATGTGTAGGTCTACTTTCTAGAACACTGAGTGAACTGTTCTATAAACACAAATTCTTAGACACCATAATGAAACAAAATGAAAAGAGCCAGTTTTCATATCTCTGTCTCCTCTGCTCCAGTTATCCAGCTTCAGGTGTGGAATGACAAATAAATATTATGGTAAATATCTTTAGACATTTAGATTAAAAAAAAAGCAAACAAAAGACAAAAAAAAAAAAAAAAAAAAAAAAA
>WBNO01004783.1:0-10864 GCA_013400575.1 Peucedramus taeniatus | reverse complement strand
CACAAGTTCAACTGCTTTTGTTTCTTGCATGGCATGAAGTGAGGGCGTGTTGTACAGTACCAGAGGCTCGTGTGCAGCTCTGTGTAAGACAAGGGCAGGTTACATGCAACAGGCTCTTAATGGCTCATACCAGCAAGCCCTCAGCCAAGGGGAGCTCATGAGGTTGAATTTTAAAAAGGTAGCTGACCTTGCAGCTGGGAGCTTTAACTGTGTTTTTACCCATTTATACCTGGATAAGTAAACAGTTACTGAATTCTGAAAGGGTATGAAAGCACTATTTTAGCCAAAGGCTAATCCCCATTCTTTGTGGATGAAAGGACTCAAAACGAAAACAAAACAAACAAAAAAAAAATATGCTCTGCTTCAGGTAACACAAAGGTAAAGCTGCAATAAACAAATCCATTAATTTTAAGCTTAATGTTGCCTTACCCTCCATTTCTAATAAGCAAATCAACCTTTAAAAAATATTGGGCTCTTCTTAAAATGATAGAAACATTACAATCGCAAAGCAGAGGATATATGCAATATAAACCAAAATCATTTAGAAAGATTCTTCTCATGTAGATGAAATTAAAAGAATAAGTGATCAGCAAGCTGCTAGTTGCACAGCTTGAACCTTATAAAAACAGTCATCATTCATGTTGCAGAAAACAGAAGTCCAAATGTAGGAGACAATGTAAGGCAGTGATCCTCTGCCCTATGCATTCATCTCATGTTAAATATTTTTCTCAATGCTGTGGTTGAAACTAATGAAGAATTAATGCATTTTTCTGTCAAGTGTGGCTATTTCATAGCATAAAGAAGAGGCCCTTGCTCTACATGGAAGGACAAAAGGTTTTAAGGTCAAAAACAAATTCTGAGCCAAAGACTTCTAACTCATTTCATAGATCTTTCCACATGAATTATAGCATACTACCCTACATAATTTCTTTTTTTAGGCTCTCCTGTTTATTTTTTTATTTTTCCCTGCAATGTGTGTTTCATCTATTTTTCATACAGCAAAAGAACAATGCTAACACTTTCACAGCTCTCATAGCTACCCACTGTTCTTCTACGAGCACAGACAGATGTATTAGAAGATGCATGACATTTAGATGTTGGACAAAGAAAAGGAAGACCAAGAGGGATGTAACCCTCAGTCACTATGCAGCACTGCTTTTGAGTGACATGTAGCAAAAATGAACTTCACAGCTCTCAGTTTATTTTCTAGCTGACCGTCCAGCACCTGACATTTGATGGCTTGCTAATATCCATGTGTTACAAAGTCAAACCTTTTCTTCTCTCCAAGTACAGGCACTAAACCCTAGAATTTTAAGTTATCCTCTCTCTTTTCCTCAGTCCATGAATTCAACCTAGCTATAAGATGTTTCCATCTCCCATTATAAAACAGTCAGTGCTCTGCACTTAGTTCTTAACTTTAGAAAAGCATTGGACTTTCATCCAATATTTTTAAAATATAGGCGACAACAGCACTCCATTTAAATGAAGGACCACAAACTGTTATTCATGTGTTTAAATTCTCACCACATAGCAGAATAGGAGAGTCCCCTCCTCTCTTTGATCTTGTGTGTCTGTTTGGTATGCAACATAAAAAGGGAATAACCCATTCTTGAAAAATATATGATCTGCACCTAAGTCAGGCATTTAAAATCTGTAATGCAAATAACATTATTCCAAATACTACATTAATGAAAGATAAATGAGGAGATCCTTGCATCAGATTATATAAAATCTAAATGCAATTCTGCACTAAAGAAATTTAAGTAAAACATAATTGCTCTTTTAAGAGTTTGTCCTCATATGTCTGAAACTACCACACCATAGATCTTTGGTAAATTAAAATGAAAAATTCTTAACTGCTTTTAAATTTGAAGAGAACACCCATATTCAGTTCAAATACTTCCCTGTGTCATCAAAGCTAGACAGGTTTCACCTACATAGACAAAATACAGAACCACTAATGCTTTATCCTTCCCCTTGAAAAGAAACATTGTGCTAAAACACTACTGTAAATAAGGTCTGTTTGGATACTGCTGCTTGTTAACATTTACATGTGTGTTTTATGATCATTGCAAAGCAGAAAGCTCAGCAAACACAGGAGGGAGAAGGAGCTGCCTTGCAGAAGCATGCCCAGGCAGGAGGCTCCCTGCCACACACCTATTATTGATGTGCATTAGGAAGTGTCTGTCTAGACATGGAGAACCTGACAGGATGATATACTTAACTCAGGGCTTGTATCAGATTTAATAAGAGGATGCTGGCAGGCCTCAACTGGTCCTGGAAGACTGTCCAAGTTCGTTGACAAATGATGTTGTAGCAAAGTTATGAACAAAGAACTCATAGTCACAAAATAAACCAGTTTCAGTTTACTAATGTTTAAATGATCTACACTTCTGCTTAAGGTCTAAACTCCTAAAGACACTAGAAGTACAAGTCATCATGGCTGCAGTGGTATTAGATATAAGGTAGAAATAAAGATTAGGATAAGAGAAAGATGTGAAGAATTTTGCAAGCATAGTGGTCTGACCTAGCTTTAGGTATAAGATGGCAAATAACACAAAGAAGAGGAGGGTGTACCTGAACTCCTAAGCAAAAGCCCTGAGTGGATTAATCTGGGAGCTTTTTGGTAACAGTGGGAAGAGTACCCAGAAGCAAAGTACAGGCCCTGGTGCAGGAGAAAGGGAAGGCTGTCCTAACATCACTAGTAAACTTCATTTCTGACATGGTACCTAAATGCTGAGCTTTGCATCTTGTTTAATACAGATCATGATACCAGCAAGACAGTCTGATGCTGGCGAATAAGTAAATCACAGTGCAACTGAGGAGCTCCGAATACCTTCAGGGAAGGAGAAAATTCAAATCAAAGAGAAACTCAACAAAAACAGAGTTGCAGACAACCCTGGGGCACCTGCACTTCAAGATTTCTGTAGGGGTACCTGGCAACCATGGAATGCTCTTGCAAAGCTGCAAAGACTTTCTGTGAGGAGCTTTTTTGACAAGAACCAAGAGCTAGAAGTTTCCCCCACGAGTGTCAGCCAGGCCCTTCTGTAAGTTATAAACAACAGAAACAGTACCAGACAAAACGCAAATACCTAAAAATCGGTGGCAATATTTCACTTCAGAAGTAATTGGTGAAATTTAAGCAGACTTAATTGTTTTGCTGTGCCATCCTATTATTTATTTCTTTTTAGTTGTAAATGATTTGAATATACTTCGAATACAAAAGATGCAATGTAAAAATTCCAAGAATTACTAAATGTGTACTAAAACTTTCCAAAAAGAAAATTAATATCACATTTAATGATTGCAAATTAAGAACATATAAATCTCATTCATTTATTTCAGTGTATTTATATAAATAACTTAGTAACTAAAAGTAATACTTGTAAAAGGATCAAATTATCCTTCTGTATGTTTGGAGGCCTATTCTGAAAATAAACATGCAATTCTGAGAGCCTAAGGGCATACATACAGTATTTGTGAGCCTAAGTTTTCTGTGTAAAATGGAACACCACTCTTAAAGCATCTCTGTAGAAAGGGAATGTCTGTGGATTAGCAGGTGCCTTTAAGGGGATGTCTGGCTTCTGTCTCGAGGTTGCTCTTTCATCTTTTCTTCCTGTGAGCTGAGTATTCTAAGGTCTACCTGGCTGTGGTTGTGGTGTTTCTGGATTCCTAATCAGTGTTGGAAAGTGCTTTGAAATCCATTAAAAAAAGGCCATGCAAGTTCTGTGCCATCACAGATACAAAGGACATTGGCATTCCAGACCCATGTGAAGTGGGCTATTTCTCTTGTCATCCAACTAAAGGAAAAAATTCACTACCTATTTGCAGTGATCAGAAGTAGTGCTTCCAAAGAAATATAATTAAAAGAAGACAAAATGTTATTTTCTTTACTTCACAGAAAAGATTAAAAGCCTACATTTTTTTTCTGATCATTTTCAATCAGTATACTGAAAGCACATCTATTTTATTTCTAACACATGTTGAATCTAAAAATTAAGTGGTGTACATATAAAAACACTTTGGTGACAGACGGCAAGATAAGACATCACAGGAGAAATAGAAATTGTCAGCCTTTCTTAATATCCCAGGACTTGTAACAGTCATAAAATAGCCACAAATTAATATATTCCTTGAAAATATATCACATGGAGCAAATCTAAAGAGAACTAATGGCATGAGCAAACTATTCCTTCCATTGCCTCCTGCCTGTTTAGTACAGTGGCTATGGTTTTATCAAAGGAATGCCACTAACTTGTCATTCTCCAGTTTATAGGACTAGCTCTGCAATATCAAAATGCCTGAGAAGACTAACCACTTGACTGGAAAAAGATTTGAGACAAGTTATTTTTTTAATAAAAGTTCTTATTAGAAATCTACAATATTAGAGGTATCACCAAAGAAGTCTTTACTGCCCAGACCCTCAGTATTACCTCATAAAAACAGCAGCTAAATCCACTCATAAGGAACATGAAAACAAGAAAATACAGGTAGCACAACCTCAATATATATGTATGGGCCTTTATCAGGATTTACTCACTAAAGACAAGAAATTGAAATTTTATCATTCTTATGCTTTGTACACTTAAATAGGGCAGAAAAACTAAAACTGCATAAATTAAAAATGCATAATATCTATGAGGAAAAGGAGCAAAGTTACAAATATATTGCTTTAATTCAATAACAGAAAGTAGACTGCTACAAGAATAGTATTTTTTTGATTTTATATTGCAATACTAGATATTCTGTTAGGAGAATTTCTCATTGAATTTGTATTCTTGTATTGTTGCCACTTAGGTGCCTAAAATTCTTAGAAGCTAAGAGGCTCTGCTGGTGTTAGAGATGATTTGAGAAGAAACATAAACAATTGCACTAAGAGTAAAAAGGCTATTAAAAGAGTCAAAATTCCTCCACAGGCAGAAGCAAAACCATCAGCTCCTTTCACAATTTCAAAAAAGTGAAACTAGAAAGGGCATTAAAGGAGAGGAAGAAAAAAAAAACCTCTCTAAGAGTTTTAATCAAACTCTTACATTTAACAGCATTAATGCTAAGTATGCAAACGTTCATCCCACTGATCATTATGGTATCAAGAACTAATTTTCCTCCTTTTAAGAGCTTATATGTCACATCACACCCTGTGGGCCTTCCAGAGGTGTATTTAAATGTCTAACAGGGGGAAAAGAAAGACATTCCAGACAGCCAGGTGTTACTGATTCACCCATTAAAACTTCAGTTATAAAATATCCCACACAATGGTAAAACATTTCAGTCATTAGCTGATCATAAATAGATTAAGATGACAGTCTAAATTATTATGACTATATGTGTATAAAATTTACATTGCTCATCACATTATTCCAGGCGTCGGTAACTCTGATTATCTGAAGTTAAAGATTAAGTGCGTGTATTATTTGTTCTAACAACTTAAGAAAAAGAAAGACAAAGCCAGATGTAGCAAATGTAACATAAATCCTGAAACAGAAGAAAACTTCAGATTTATTTGTAATGATGCTCATTCATTTTCTATTATATAGCTGAAAATGAGGTCTTGTTTCTTTTTATTGAAAGATTTAAGCCAGCCTTACTATTTCACATAATGAATGTGAAACTGTGAAATAATTCAAAGATTTTTAAATCTTATATTGCCTAAACTTCTGTTTTTCAAAGAAGGAAAATATCTAGTGAACACTGCACCCTTTTGATACCAACATTAATAACAAAATATATAGATGGACGTTAGGTCATGGCAGGCTGTTGATTTACACAAATTATTTGCCTATAAATGTGAAGATAATTTCTATGCTTATTTATTTCTATGTCTTGTCAAACAAGATTTAAATTTTATCATTAAACCATATTTCAATCCATTTTTCCACTTTCAATTTGGCACATGATTAAATTTCTGAGTTAATAAATTAGGGAGCATCACCAGTATTCCAGTAAGTGTCAGTGGACAAGCATTTAACCCACAATCTGTGTGAAGAAATTTGAGTCAACCTAATCTAGATTAGAAGACATTTGATCTAAATCAAATTGGGTTACATTTACTATGAGCTAAAAGCTTGTACTGGATAGTCACAGTCATGCTAGAAATGCACTATAATGCCTTGTGCTAAAAAATGCAACTTATCTCTTTGATTCACCTGATTTCCAGGCACAATTTCTTTCAAACTTTTTGCTTTTCTTCTATTTGTTTAATTTTAGAAGTGAAATGCTGCAAGTTTTGCCACTGACTCAGATAGAAAGAGGTTTTACTCTTCAGTGTTTTTAGTGTTCAAAATTAGCTAAATACAAATTATGTCAATTGCTGTTACCAAGCTACACAACTCTACAGTAATAAAACAGTCAAGACCCAGGAATCAGCATGCTGCAAACAATATTGGTTTATGCTTCAAAAATATACAAATAAACTATGAGTTAAAAATTATGAAATCTAGCCAGATCATATCATTTTTAGCAGAATTATGTCCCAGACTTCTAGTTACAGAAAACAATATTTTTATTTACACAAGAGACAGGCAAGCACCTGAAAGAAAAAAATAAATCACTTTCCCTTGTGCTTGAGGATGAGAACTGATCCATTCTAGCATGTCTGGTCAAAGGCATTTGCTGCCTCCCAAAGAATGTTAGGACAAGATTCACTTCAAAAGATCCGAAATCGACACAGCTTTTGCCAAACACACACTTTTGCCATCTGGACTTCAGGTGTTTCTGCTTTCCTGTTTCTTACAAGGTTCTTTCATGATTTTGTTAATGTGCTTTTTTGGTTGTGACACATCAGTTTGAGCCTGTTATTCACTTCAGAGAAGAAAACTTGAACTCTGCAGGCTAAACCCACCTGAACACATATTTTGGTAAAAAAAAAACAAAACAAAAATTCCAAAGAAAAACAATGTTCATCAAATCTAATAATTAGTTCCTAATTAGGGAGAAGATAAGAATATAGAATAGAGAAGAAAGGAAAAAAAAAAGAAGCAAAAATAAAAGCAGCAAATAAAACAAAAACAAGCCAACGAAACACAAGGTTTAAGGTGTGAATAGGTCCCAAAACCCTAGAAATCATTTTCCACAAAAAAGGATTTCTTACATCTTTCCTTACAGCCAAAGAAATTGAGTCACAAGAAGGTGATACGATTTGCCAAATGGAGCAGATTTTGAAATTCACAATTATATTGGAACCATATTATCATAGTCTGTTCTGAGAAGTGTGTTTATACTAATGCTTATCAATAAGATCTTGGAAAAATTTCTCTTGTCAGTTTTCACACTGCAACTGCCTGTAGCATTTCACTTGCAACATATTGCCTTAATTCTTATGAGTGAGAATAACATTGTAGGTGTGGATTTAAAACCTAATCCAGAGATTCAAATTAGTACAATTACCAAAAAAAGCTCTGAAAAAATTATCAGGTTCTCTCAGCCACAATTCTTGGCCAAGAGAAATATTAATGAAAAACGCCATAAAAACAAAAGAGGTAAAATCCCCCAAACTTCTCCCCAAAACCAGTTTTCACCAAAAAGCACAGCTGTCTGATACCACAATCTGTCAGAACCCTAATCAAGGAAACCGTAATGCCTACATACATAACCCTAAAATTCCACTGGCCTAAGCCACCAAATTTTTGCCAAAATTCAAGTACTAAAGGACTGAATAATGTTGAGTATATCTTTTATTATGTCAGGTCCTTCCAAAAAACTGAAAGGATTAGCTGAAATTTATGAAGATAAACTAGATAAATTTTTTTTTTTTTTTTTTGAGCAGGTAAAAAATAGACACAGCACTGAGCAGCCTTTTCACAGAATGTTTTCTCTAAGCAAAAAAATAGGAAATAGGAGAGTCAGCTCTGGTAATAAAGAGATCATCTCAAAAGCAGATGTGCAGGACAGCCTGAATGAACTCAAGGCACCTGACTAAGCACAAGCCAGGAATTATTTTTCCTTTTTTTAAGTTCACCTCACATCCTACCATTTACAGGTCTTCCAAGCCTCATGACACATTCTGGTACCCTGGATTCCACCAGGAAATGTCACCTGGGGCAGGAGGAGTACTTGGCAGGGATGACTAGGAAGAAGGCTGATAATTCACTTTGGTTGCACAGGCATTTTGCCTCAGGGACTAATCTAGATTAATCTCCAGTGATTGTCCATCACATGAGGAAATACCAAACATCCTACAAGGCCTCATCTGTTAAACACAAAGGAAATGTCTTTTCCCATCTTTCTCCCATTGATTGAAGACAGAAGGAAGAATCTGCTACTTAGTACCTGATAAAAAATAGCAGTGGTGGTGAGTTCCCTGTCTTTTTCTCGATGAAACTGCCTTTTTTCTATAGCTCAAATGCATAGTTTATAATAAATCCTTTTTTGCTGACTTTTCTGTCTTATTCAGAAGAAATTTGAGGCAAAACAGATTAGTAATCTCAGTTACTGCATACACAAACCAGGTACTGGTCTAACCATGATGTCACATTGCAGTTAAAAACCAGACACAATTGTTATGAGCCTTATCCAAAACCAAAAGAGGCAAGATGAGCTTATTACTGTTTCGGATACATCCCCACATATTTTCAAAAGCTTAGCTTTGCAATGAGAAAAACTGAGCATTCCATGACCATGGCCTTCCATTTTATTGTTTCACAATTAATAAACTGGGGGTTGTACATATGGAATAGAGGATTTAACTGTGAAATACATCCATTTAATTTTTGTGGCTTTCCCCTGATAACTTTATCACCTGGCCAAAATTTTGAACTCAGAAATTCAGCTGAGAATTTGTTGACAAAATACGCAAAGTAATGACAATGTCTTTGTTAGTAATTGTCTTTTTTAAGCACAGCCCCTTCTGAACACTTCCTAAAGGCTATGGCACAGACATCTCAATTTCTATCATTCCAACACCTAACTCCAAGTGAACTGTCCGTGATGAGAAACGGGTGTGAAAAACTGACAGTAAAACAATCTGCCTATTTGAGTTCCACTCTCATTGTTAGGATTTTTAACATCTAAACATCTGTAAAAGTATTGATTTACCCCTTAAGTTCCTTATGAGATTTTAGCAGTGACATATTATAAAGCAATTTAAAAAGTAAGAACCTCCTGAAATTCAGTGTTTCTCCTTCCAGTTGATCCTGTAATACAATTACTGTTTTTGTTTATGGTCTAGAAACTAATGCCACAGAGTGTGATGCATAAACAAAAGATTTCAAAATGCAGAAACTACATTATGACAAACCTCTCCACCACCTCTCTCAATACAAAACTGACCTTGGCCTGCTCACTAGAGATGGTGAGAGCCTTTGGGGAGAACAGATGGGAGCTGAGGAGCTGCTCACAGCCCCACAGGAGATGTTTGGCATATTGAGAAATGTGGTCTTATATTATCTTCATTATAACAGCAAATGAAGAGTTTGAATGGTAACTACCCTCATGGCTTACACTACTTTCCTGCTTATAATGCAATTAACAGCATGAAAGACTTTTTGCAGCATCAGTTAAATTAGGGATTTCATGTTGGACTCCAACCTGATCTTGAGTCAAAAGCAATATGTTTGTCACACTAAGCCAAGTGTATCATAAGCATTTGGTTTTGTTTTTGAAGCACTAAACCCCACAAATATTGATAATTAATATCAATTTAATATTGATGCAAACATCATCATTGTATCTTTGCTGCAATATTTAGCGGGAGCATAGCAGATATGTTGCTGGTAATACCAATACCTATGCAAACCCAAAGCAGATAGGTATTAGTGGAAATAGTCTTGTTTTCTATTGTGTATAAGAAAAAAGGAATCCAGAAATTATTAGATAGAAAATACTTAATGCAAGCCACCAAAATTGGCTTCTTTTACTCTATATTTTAAATATTGTATTTAAAATTTAAATATATTTGTGTGATTCGTGTTTAAAAATGCGCTCGATTTTGAACACAATAGCAAATTAAGAACTGTAGCTGAACCCAGTAACCCAGGTCAGCCAATATGAACCAGTAAAAGCTACTCTGAAATGACTCAGGAGATATATTTTCTTTTTTTCTTTTACTAAGAGTGCACACAGAACAGGAAGAACATCAGTGACTTCAGTCTCTGGCCTTCTAACCAAGAAAGGACTTGTGAAGGTGAATGGTTTGCAGACGAAGGGGATATAAAAGAGACAAAACCAGGATAAAAATTAAATAAAAAGTAGCTGTCTTAAACTGTAATTGCACTCCTCTGCTGAGCATGCTTTCAGATATATAAATGTGATTTACCATCAGCTTGCAACTACAAATCAGGTCTTAAGAAACACTTGTGCTATGAAATTGTTTAATCTCATCAAGCTCTGCTTTCACAGCAAGCCATAAATCACAAAGTCTTTGTTATCATAGACCTCCATGAGCGCCTCTCAGGCAGGCAATGGATCGTGGGTATATATAATCCTGACTGCACAAACAGTGGGGTCGTCGCAGCCTGAAATACTTTCATAATAGCCACTGTGCAGCTGGTGGAACACAAGCCTATGATGGATATCTCATTTCCTACAGTCGGCATCTATTTCGAGCAAATTATTACCACATAAATTTCTTGTCAACAGAAACGGCCAATTAATTAAGTTAAAAATTTACTCGTGATCACATCTACAAACCAAATAGAACTGCAAGGCAATTTTACAGTTACTGAATATACTGCAGGTCAGTTTAATGAATAATTTTTAACTTTGTCATAAACTCAAAGACAGGCTAATATCTTGAGGAACCTGACTGGAGAGCAGCTGCCAACAGATTTACACAAGATATATTTATGCAGATTTTGATTGCTGACATCTGGGGACAGAAATAAACTTCATACAATTACAGAAACTTCACAGGAATATGAAATTTCCTACC
>WBNO01004782.1:12182-22723 GCA_013400575.1 Peucedramus taeniatus | reverse complement strand
AATATATATAATATATAAATAAATAAAGGGTTGGGTCTACTTTTAAAACAGTGGTCAGCACCTGTTAGACAAAGACTATATACCAACAAGAAGGAAATATTCATAGGCAGCAGGATGTAAAAAAACCACCATCCTGCTTCAACCTATTGAAAAAGCTGTTTTCAGTTTACCAGCATTCTTTCTGCATCTCCTAATTTTATGTCTTCAGTATTAGTTGCATTTATAGCAATAGCAAGGAGTGTTGCAAACATCTCCCAAAACCCTTCAGAGGGAAGCAGCCAGAATAGACTGCTGGCATCAGTGGCACAACTCCATAGCCCCAAATGTGCAAGAAACTCTGACCCTTACTGAATGGGAACATAAACCCAAGGAGAATAGAAAGCTTGGGAAGGAGCAGTAAAGAGCAGCAGGCCTTTTGGAAAACAGCAGGAGCAATCTGACAGCTGAATTTCCTGCTTGGAGCACCTGAGGTACAGCTGTGGTGAGGCAGAAGTACTGATTGCACAAGAGAAAAAGCAGTATGTAGAGCCACTACCCAGAGGTCTGCTACAAATTTGATTTGATAGAAAATGCAGTTTTTATTTTTCTTCCTTTGTCAGTGCTGCACTTCCACCAGTTTAGACATCACCATGATGGGATGGACTTTTAAACAAACAGAAAGAATGAAATCCTGCACGGCCCTGCTGCAGCCCAGGCGGTCAGGTCATATTTCTGGGGCTGCAGTTGTGTGAATGGAGGCATAACAGTGGTACTAAGTCTTGTGCAAGCCACTGCCTTCCTTTGGACAGCAGTGTGGATGGGCAATTCTGTTCACAGCTCATTTTTTGCTTCCATGGTTTTTCCCACGTTCCCGTAACTTCTTAAACTGGTACAACCCAAAGTGTTACTCTGATTTAGCAGGGCTTGCAGTGGGAGCAAACTTCTGAAGACAGTCCTGACAGTCTTGTTTTGTAGGTCCTGCCTGTTTCTGGGTGTTACAGAGGACAAAACTTTTATTTTCTCTCTTTATATTTTACCACACTCTGCATTAAGAATTTTTCTGAATGAACAATCTGTCATTGCATCACTGAGGGAAGGAGGCTAACCTTGCAGTCACCTGTTACCCAAGGAACTTTCAAAATACCTTCAAGGGATGAAGAAAGAATGAAAAAAAAAAAAAAAAAAAGCTTTAGTTCTTTCTTTGCCTTTCTTTCTTTAGTATTCTGGAATTACAGTCACAGCATAATTGACCACAGTTAGCAATACTGCTTTCAGTAAAACTTGCCTTGAAAAGGCAATAAAATAAACTCATTCTTCCACAGTATAAAATTCAGACATGGNCCTCAGGCTTTTTATCCAGATAGAGAGGTTTGGTTCCTCCCCCTGGCTGGAGCATTTCTCAATGGGGTTAAAGAATCTTATCAGTGGTATTCAAATGGCCCATTAGCAGAAGATTTATCATGGAAGAGATAAGGAAAACTGCTCCTTGATGGTTTCTTATCAGCTGGCTTATCAACAGAAGATCCCCCCTCCCAGTTCTAACGGATGGTAATAGAATACACTTGGTTACATCTTGCACTGCAACACATGACAGGATATGATGCAAGGAGGCACTGAATTGGAACATTTGCTCATCCATGCTCATTACCAGCCAGCTGTCATGGGCTGGCCCTCAGGAAGAGAGCAGAAACAAAAGATCAAACATGGAACGTTCACCTGGTTCTGGCATGTAAGGGATTTCTGAACTGCTATATCCACCCATCCATGACGCAAATTCCTTCTGTGAACGAGTCTAAACAATTTCTGAATTAATTGAGCCTTTTTTAATCCCCAATATCCTGTAGCAATTAATTCTACTCTTAAATTAAAGTGTGTAGAAAGATATCCCATGCATCCTTTTAGTACCATACTATATTGGTAGCTCAGGAAAACTGCAGCCTGTCCTGATCTTGTTAGAAATAGGGTGACACTAAAAAGACCTCACATGTAGTTATTGGTAAAATAGCCAGGTTCTTACTTCTTTCCAGTGAACTATTCAGTAAATCTTCAATAGTAAAGGAAATGCTCAGTCAAGGGGTAAACAATCTTTAGAATAAAAACTGTACACTTACTTCATATGTAAGTTTCCTCTTTCTGTGTTTTTTTAACTTTGAATATGAGTTATTGTGCCACAAATTTACTCTTTTCTGTATTTTCACCCCCATGGGTTCTACCATACAAATGATAACCATATATCCCATTCAACACAGAAAGATTATAACTTTTCTCACTATTTTATTACAATCATTGAATTTCTGAGCATCATGGATGAAAGCTCTTTAAATTTTCAGGTAATTTAAGACATTTTGCTCTATCTTCATTATCTGTAGTGTACACTGCATTAGATCTCCTACAGTGGCTGACTGACCTCAGCAAATTGTGTAAACACAACTGAATTACTGCCTAATTAGCAGAGGAACTATTGAAACTGTTGGGTTTGGAGTATGTGTTGGGGTTTTGTTTTTTTTTTTTTCTTTGTTAATGACAAGCAAAGTGTTTGTAAAGCCCAGAGTTTAAATCAAGATATAATAAACAGCTCATTTTAGGGAAGTTTAAAGTGGAGTACTCTGGAGGATTTACTTTAAATTCTTTTTAAATTAAACCGAATGTCAGCTTCAGCTTTTCAACTATTCAAATTATTTTAACTTAAAATATATTCCATTGGAAATTTATTTCCATTTATCTAATGTTTCCATTAGAAATTCTAAGAAATTACGATTCGTGATTGCCATCAATTTGAAGCTACACTGAAGGCTCTGGCTAATACAGGTAATTTCATTCAGACAGAGGCTGGCTTCAGTGAAAACAGGAGCATCCACATCAGTCTCTATGAAGTCTCTTCTCACTCATTCAGAACATGCTAGAAAATGGGTTTCACAGAAAGACAAATGGCATCACCCAAAAATTAAAAATATCCCTTGACTTACCCAGCTTTGAAAACCATATTGTTAGGCCACTGAAATTTTTGTGATTAGGTTGTTAATTTGACAAAGGTCAATTCATTTATATTTAGGATTCTGTGAATTCTGCATTTGTTGCAGGTCTCTGGAAGTTAAAAAATTTTTGATAACTTGACTTCATTATGGATAATATCACACACAAGGAGTCCTGATGAAGTCTAGGCAAAGTGAATAATCATGACTTCCTGTAATATAGCCCAGACACAAATTCTGATCAGACTGGCTGGAAAATAATTTAAGATTCCACAGATGGATAAACCAATGTATTTAATCTGGTTCAAGGTGAAAAAAAAATCCACTCTTCATTTCCTGATAGCTGTCTGAACCTCTCATATCTAATTTAGTATTGTCTGCTCTGCTACATTTCCATTCAGATCTGAGGATATGCCATATGTTTTACCCACTGTTCTCATTACACTTACAAAGCGTGGATGCTTTTTACTGGGAAGTACGTAGGCTTTTTTGTTCTTCTTCTTTTTTTTTTTTTTTTTTTTTTTTTTTTTTTTTTTTTTTTTTTTTTTTTTTTTTTAGGCAACACAGAGGAGCTACTCTCAGAGAACACAAAACTGTTGGGAATATGGCTTACAAGAGCTGGTGGAGCACTTGGAAAAAAGCTGTTGAATAGAAGAACCTAGATTCAGTAAATATTCAGAAATACTTTTTATCTCCTTTCTTTTCCTTTCTGACTTCTTCCTTCTCCTCTTACTTTTTCTCTTTCTTTCATGAGACCTGCGGACTGCAACTATGATTTATGAGGTGAAGCAAAATATATGAAATTATGATTAATCTCCAAAAGAAGGGGACATAAAATATTTTACTGAAACGGAAGCCTTTTGCTGGAAAGGCAAGCCTCAGATTTATGTCCCAATGACAGCTCTGCCAGCACCTCCTGGAGCACATCAGCCTCCAGCTGCAGGGTGGAGGGTGCCTTTATTGCCTGGGCAGCTCTGACTGAGCTGCAGATCCCTTGGCAGCAGTTGTAGCACTGGGCTGTGAGAGGAGAAATAGTTTCCCTGCTCTAGAGCACCTCTAGAGTTTTTCTAAACACAGACCTGAGGATTTTCTTTGTTTCATTACTGAAAATGCTGTCTTCATCTGGGCTGTGAGCTGAAATGGAAGACTGAGCATGGTCTATGCAAAATAATTTTTTCCTTATGGCTGTTCCCCTAGCATTAGTATTTAAAACACATTTTCTCCTCTTGGTTGTGCAGTCTCATTTTTTCTTGTCTCAGACCTGTTATATACACACACTGACAGCAAGAAATACATATTTATTAAACTTGATTTTGAAATCTTCACTTTTCTTCCATGAGTCTCTTAAAAGTGAGATATCCCCTATCAGTTAAATATATTTACTTCACTTTGAAAAGGGTTTATCCTCTCCTTTTGGAATCTTAAACCATAGTCTGCAAAGCAAAAGAGAGGTTTTCATGAGCCAGAATATTTGAGGTGTTTACAGTTCTACTAAAGGGCACTTCCACAGAAATGAGGGACTGGGACTTATTTCCATTTCCTACATAACTCACTAAGTCTGGCTGGCTGCGATACAGTCTTGGAAGATGTTTGCCATCATAAATTGTGTCTGTGCCCTGTGCTGAGTGTGCTGGGAGATCACGCATAAGGCAGCCAACCCTCCCGTCTTACAATTGTGTCAATATTTTCCTCCATCCTCAAAGCCTCACACACTTGACAGTGCCCATCCTTTGCTACATGGAAAGGCTTTCCTGATGACCATTCTCAGACTCAATGAGGTTTTGAGATAGCTACAATGTGAAAACAGTGGTTTTACTTCCCTGAACTCCAAAATTGAAGTGATCCACTCCCACTCCTTTGCCTCAGATACACCTGGCTATGTGGGTGAGGTGATATCCCAGCTATGTCCCAAAAGCACATTCAGCCTCAGCATCTTGACTCATGCAAGAACACCCACAGTTAAAGCTCTGTGTGCTTTGGCCTGGATCTTTAACTGAGTTACCAGCACGATGCTTTAATCCCTAATTATAACCTACCATGCTTACAGTGCTTTATAATATTCAATATTATCTCTATTGGTGACTTGTTAGAAAGCCAGCTAAAGGCAAGGAATCATCCCAAGTGAATCTGGTCTTTCAAAAACCTCTTTCAGTGGAGAGGCTCAGAGGCCTCTGCTAAGTCCTGTTAATTGTGTCTGTTTACTCCTGCTCCTAATTTTTAATCTGCTCCTTTCAGCAAAACAGCCACCAAAGTTTCATGTGTACTGTGGTTCCTTGTTGATTTAAATGAATACTTAATTAAAGTTAAATTAATACTTAATTTAAGAGGCATGCTGGCTTTGTTAATGGAATCACTCCAGGTGCATGGCTAATTTAGGAAATGAAATTTACATTTATGCTGTTCGGCATATCAGTGGTTTTGAATTTTCTCAGGATTGAAAAAACACACCCCTTATTTTATTTAACTACATAGACATATGCATATATTCATTGTGTATGAATATAGGCATATTAAATATATTCATATTTTACAGGTATGTATATACACACACACACTTATCTATATTTATTCCCACAAGAAAATTTCTGCTGGATCAGACATTGCAGAACACTTTCAAGGGGAAGGGGAATAATTCGTGTGTGCATGGGTGCCAGAAATTAATTAATTGATAGTTTGGGGTAAAAACAGTCACTTAGAGGACTTAAGAGAATGAAACACTTCCGTCTACGTGAAATCTCTGGCACAGTTTGGAATTGTACCAAATGTACAGCTAGAGACAGAAATGTTATATGGGGGGGAAAAAAAAAACAACCCTGAAAAGTATTTTTCCATGTGTATCATGAACAGTAGGAAACTTGGGAAAGCAATTACTGTCTCCAGATACTTAATTCACAAAAAAAAAATTGCTATCTTTTAATAATAGTTACATTTTTTGAAATGCATATTGCATTGCATAGTGCTTATTGACTTTATTTTTTCATTGGGAACAATATTATTTCTTAAAAAAAAAAAAAAAAGAGAGAGAAAAAAGGGGACAAGAATATTTACCCCAGTAATTTATTTCATTTTAGTGGTTTAGCAATGACACCATCATGATAAGTTCAGTATAAATATACTGAACACAAATGCACCTGTGCTTTTAAATTACATTTTCCAGGAGTTCAGACAATCTAACATGGCAATTGTAACATTCATCATGACCTCCTGTGTTAAATAATTTCAGAAAGGAATTTTAGTCTGATATTTTTAAAGCCTATTCCCAAAGGACAGTGTGACAAGGTAATTTCTAATTAAATAAATTAGAGATATTAAATAAATTAGAGATATTAAGACCATTAACGATCAACATGTTTATGCAGATTTTGTGGCTGGTCAATTTTCCTTTTTCCTGGTGACAGATTTCCTCCTATTTTAAAGATGCTTTAAGGCTTTTGAACACATTTTAGTAGTCATAATCTAATACTCTCATGAGATTCATCTTTCATTCATTTATCTTTGCAGCGGAATTGGAAAATACCTGTGCCTATGTTTATATTTATGTGTTTCATGACACATTAAATAATTCAGACTGATTCAAGGTCATTCTGACTAAAGCTATTCAAGATCAGAATGGTTCTTGTTATTTCTATACATGTGTTTGTATTTTGCCTACATAGAGACGGGATAATGAAACTTCAACTCCTTTAATTTTCCTTTTGGTGGAAAGGGGATTGCAGAGGTGGGAATAAAGATCTAATATACCAATTTTCCCTAATTTTCCTCACAGCCTTTTGGTGGAAAGGGGATTGCAGAGGTGGGAATAAAGATCCAATATACCAATTTTCCCTGTTGGCATTATCTTTACACACTCTAAAGCTACATTTCATTGCATTGTTGCAGGGCTGTAAAGGAAGAGCAATCAAAGTGATTTGATTAACTCAAGAGAAACAAGTAGGCATTTTACCATGTAAAGGGTGCTTCTCCTGCTTGCTTCTTTCTCTTGAGAGATTATGTGCAGGAATAATTTCTGTTTGTGATCTCGTTTTCCAGTTTCACAGATGCAGCACCTTTGCCAGTACCACATCGCCTCATTTCTCTCACTGGGAAATTGCATTACATCAAACACTGGTCATTGTAGTGGGCTTTAAGTCCCTCACTTCTCAGCCCCCCCTTCACTGTCTGGTGGCACAAATTCTCCTCTGTCCGTGCTTTTAAACACTGCACAGTCTACCAGAACACTGCAAAGCCTTAAAGTCCAGGATGACAGTGTCCTCTCCAACTAAGAAGAAATTACTTTGTTAGAAAATCTGATCCAGACAATATTAATCTTGTATTTCAGCTAAACGCTTCATTCTTCCTTTTCACTTTTGAGGCCAGTGAGGAAAAAGTACAAAAGCATGTACGTTCAAGAAAGAGATGAGGCCAGTGAGACAAAGTGGGTGAGAAAAAATAGCAGGGAAAGGAGCAGAAGCAAATTAAAAGATCTTTTGAAGCCAGCCACAAGGACACTAAGGAATGTATTTGCCCTGTCACTCTTTCAGCACGTGTTCATCTATTAGCCTCTGTTTTGGGACGCTCTTGGTTCAGATGACACAATTAAGTTCTTGTAGAATTTTTTTTTTCTTTTATTTCTTTCTTCAATTCAGAGAAAATTTAGCTCTAATGCCTAGAGGCATTGAGCAAGACAATTGCTCAACGATGCACTGGACACAGCACAGAGAAAATCACTGTCTGAAATAAACTTAGAGTCTGAGTAGCATTTTAAAGAAAACATGTTCTATGTGAAATGCTGTCCACAGAGAGAAAAGTGATATAGACATGTTGAAAGACACCCCTTTTTTAAAAAGAATTAAAAAGAGTATAGATGTAAGGGGAAGAGTGTGGGGGTCAGTCAGGAAGAAGGGAAAGACAGGCTGCAATGGGAATGCACAACTGTGTAAGGTAGGGAGAGAAAGTGTAACAAATCCCCATGGTTCTTTGCTTTCTTATGCTGATGAGTAGATGCCTGTCAACCTCTGCCCACTCCCCAGTTCTAGAAACTACCATGTTGTTTGTTCCCCCATTGGTCCTCCCCAGTTGATCCTTCCCTCAAGATTCTGTTATTGGTTCAACAGTTGTCATTCCCCTTCAACTCCTCCCCTGAGCCCTCTCCTGATGGGATAAGTTGTACCCTAACTCCTCCTACCCTCCTCCTGTTATATACTGTATCCTCCCTTTGCTAGAGGCTCTTCACCTCTGGCTCCCCTTCAGTGTTGGTTGTACTCCTGCTTGTTCCTGCACCCCTTCCTCCTGGATCTATACCCTCACCCTTCCTGGACCCACAATAAACCTTCCTGGAACCTGCCACATGAAGAGTCCTCCTGCTTTCCTTGGGCGAGAGACTGATTACACTATCCGGGCTCGGACAGAAGGTGGGCTGGGGGGGTCACCACTGCAGCACCAGGAGGAGACACCTTCCATGTATGCGGGTGCCCTGACAGCACCAGTCCGGGAAAGCCTAGCCAAGGTCACCCGCAGAAGAGTAGTGAGGACTTGACCAAGTTCACAAATTACTACAATCGATTTGACAGATTTCTAACTCCTGAACTGAGTAATTTCGATCCATCTCTGAATCATGTTCATTCCAAGCCAATTTGGTGCCTGAGGCTTCCCACTGCTGGTTTAATGCTCGACAAAATTCATTGGCAGATCTGAGAGCTGTTAGCAGCTCCCAGTTTAATCGCTACCTTTCATTCTGATTTGTTGAAAAACACCTGCAGTGACTATAGTTTATATATAAAAAAAAAAAGCCCCCAAAGCAAACACAGCAAAAAACCAAAGGAAAAAAAAAAGCAAACTCAAATCCAACGGTAACATGGGCTAGTAACTGCAAATACCAAATGCTGCAGTGACACCAAGAGGTGAAGCACCAGTTCTCACCCCGCAAGTAAAAGGCCAAGTCTCAATTTTAACAATTCTCATTTCTTCCCTGTTTAAAATTTTCTTCCTCTACCAGGTTACCCAATATCAGTACCTGTGTTCAAATATATTTTCAGTAGCAGGATATAGCTTTCTCTACATAAACAGAAATCTACCAATCTTAAAAAATTTTTAAAGAAAGTCCAAATTTTGTTCTAGCAGAAGAGAAAAAAACCATACATTCCCCAACAGGTTCATCTGTTCCTGCTTATACCACATGTCAGAAAATGGTGAAAAAAATCATTGAGAGTAAGTTTCTAAATTAAACTGCATAGGATTTTTAAAAAATGTGTATGTCGTAGAATCATAGAATATTTCGAGTTGGGAGGGACCTAGTGCCACCTGCAGTGAGCAGGGAATACAATTTAGAAGTGTCTCTTTCTCCTCCCTCAATTTAAAGGCATTCATTCTTTTGTGACCAAAAGGGCTGCAAGACATTTTGTAATTAGCTACACTACTTTTTTAAAGGGTTTTTCTTCACAGAGACATTCTTTTGGGCAGACACCCAGAAATGTTCAAACATAATGCACATGCACACAAAACAGCTTCCACCCCTGTAATAATGCTCTGGTACTCTTCAGATTTTCATTCACTCTAAGTTCTTCCAAAAGTCACAGTTCATCCATCTCAAGGCGCTTTTTTTTTTTTTTTTTTTTTGTCTCTGTATTCAAACTTTTACCAATAAAACACTGATACTGTGAATTAAGAAAAAAAAATTGCTTGGTACTCTTATTACAACACAATATTTGATTACATGCTATTACTATTTTTTGTTGGCATTATCATTGCACTTCCATAACCATTTAGTCACATATTTCCCAGTCTCCTGTGATATATCAGCTATCTTTATAGCACAAGACTCTGCTATATGTTTTAACTCTATAAATCCACTGGAAGTATGGACTTGATATAATTCCAAAATGCAGCAAGGACTCACCAAATTGGAAATGAGCAGAATTAAACAAATACTTTAGAAGTCTTGTTACTGTAAAAAGAAATCCAAAACCAACCCAGAATTACTAATTATAAACACAGTGACATATTAATTCACTTGACTATCTAGAGAATAATAGAAGAAATTCCTGTTTTAATGCACAGGATCTGCAAGCCTACTGACATTGCATTACTAGCCCAAAGGTTCTAATTTATTAAATAAAGTTCTAGGAGATATTGATAAGTATGTAAATACGTTGCTATCAGAAATTTTGATTTCTTTTACTTATATGGGAAGTATTCAGGACGAAAATAGAAGCTGCCAGAGGAATTTTCTTCCGGGCAATAATCAGTCATTCCACACAGGCTGACAATAAAATAAATTGCACAGGATCTTTCATTGCTTTGTATATTTATTGGGAAAACTGTATTGTAGTTTTGTCATATAAATGAAGAAGAACCTAAGTGATAAAAACCCAACATCTTCAACAAATCTATATGGCTTTCTATAAATCTTCACTTCCCTTGCCTGGGGAGCCATCCCATATTTATTCTACAATTCAAGAAGGTGACAGACAACACAACAAAGGTCTGGGCAGACACTCATGACCCTGACCTAAGAGGTATCAAAGGTCCAAAAAGAGTCATTTCAGAATCCTAAATAATGGATAATTTTTATCTTGGCCCAAACATTAAAGGTGTTAGAGTACAGTCTTTACA
>WBNO01004782.1:2118-12136 GCA_013400575.1 Peucedramus taeniatus | reverse complement strand
TTTTTTTTTTTTTTAAATTTTAGAAGTTTCTTTCCTGTGCAGCAGATCTGAATTCCAGAAGCTGGAATTCAGGTGAGAAATATCCACAGCAGATATTTAAAGGATGCTTAACAAAACTTGTGACTATCTATATATACATATACATATATACACACACGTGTATATACACACACATCCTTAAGCACTAAGTGTATTTCTGACAATGCAAGGGCTACAAAGTATAACAGCTTGAATCACCACGAAACTGCAGCTTCTAGTTGATTTCTTGAACTGTTCCCAAACACTGGGAAGAAAAACTCCCACTACAGTTGCAAAGCTCCAAAGCTATAGGACATTTCTCAGCCCAGCTGCAGGAATGGAGCAGAACTCCAGTGGAAAGCTCATGAGGTCCAAGCTTGAGCTGCTCTTGCTGGACAGTGCATGGTGATGATAATAAAACCTAAGGATTTATAGAAGCTTGTCCAGCCTGAACATCGTCCTTGTCTTCACCAGCCCACAGGAATTTGGCATTGAAGAAATCATCAATTTTCTGAATTGAAAAGGGATCATGTTTCAGGGCAAGTCCCTGAGTAGATTTGTCTGTTTCACTGTATATAAGGAAGCTTGGATTAGAGACAGTCAGAGGTTAACAAACAGATTTAACAAGACTTAACAAAAAGAGGTTAACAAAAGAATGTTCACTCTCCTATGTGCCCAGGCAAACTTCTCTTCTGCATTAAAGGAACTTCTAAAAGTTGCTTTGGATACTGCCATATTCATATCACTTCCTGATCATTCATTCATATTCATATCACTTCCTGATCTTTTCTTGGAAAATATTAAATATGTTTTATTCTGTTTCTAAAACTCCTAATTTCCTTAAGGTAAAATTTGGATTTTGTTACCTCATATGTCATCACAGAATTAGGTAGGGCATTTTGCTTTAAAATCCTTGTCGGGAAGATAAAATCATAGGAGACATTGCAGATCCTAGTTTTTGCTACAGATGCAGGACACCTTTTAGTGAGTATTAGCAGGATAATAGCACTGAGTAAATGGGAAGACATTACCTAAAATGTAGGGGAAAGGCTCCACCTTTGCATGTATACACCTCTGTATGATTAAATTTTAGCTATTCCAGAGGTAATTGCTCAAGATATGGAGTTAAGCTGTGAAGAAGCTCATGGTCTGTCTCTGAAATGGGTAAAACAAAAGCGATACACTGAGCACAGCTTTGGAAAATCCAATTAATAATGCAATGTCGCTTCAGGTCATCCACTAAAGCGAGGAGGACTAAAGGCAAAATCAGAATGAAAGACTGATTATTCAGATAGAATAGGCAGTAATGTCTGTTTGTTTGTTCTGTGGCAAACCACCACCAGTTTTCAGTCATTTGAAATCATCTTTTCTTGTCTGGAGTTTCCAAGAGTGACTGAACTCAAAACAAGACTAAGTGCACTGATGGAGTCACATGGGTCTATCTGACAAAAGATTTGTCAGATGCAACACATCCATCGTGATCTGGAAGGGGAAGGGGAAGGAATGTAATTTGTCATTGGCAGCAAAATGAAACTTGGGTATCTGTATTAAGCTGTCTGGTAAGTTAGTGGTCAATCTAGTGGTAAAGAGCTTACAGCAACCACTTTGAAAGTGCCAAATGTGCAGGGAGATTTGGGTGCAGGCAGCAGAGTACAGAAATCAGAGGGTATAAGATGTGGATGAGCCTTAACAGCTCTCAGAAGGAAGTAGAGGTCAAATAAATGAACTTANGGTTTATCAGTCCCTACAGAACAACTAAAGGTCCTTCTGCAAAGGCCTGGTCTAAGCAGGCAGATGCAGAAGAAGTAATCTAACAAAAGCACATTCTGATATATATATTTAGGCAGTGCTTAGGGATCAAGTATGGAGGAGCTCTTGCACGTGCCAAGACATATAACTGGTCTGAAGAAAATGATCTTTGTCTGTACAAATTGTGATTAAGCCCAGCTGCTGTACAGCCAGCCTGGTAATGTGACAAATGCAAAGGTATTTATTGTCATATATACACATATATTACTTTGGTTGGAGCAGCACATTTAGGAGAGATAGTATAAAGTAGCACTCTGTAAGCAGAACTGCTGCTCGAACAAAACACACTGAAAAGATATCTGCTAGCCTTCCCATCCCAGTTCAAGGGAAAGCATCAGAACTTTTGCATGATACAGGAGGAATTCTCACAGCTGACAGGAGAAAACAGTCATTTGGGAAGGTTTTCACATTTATAAAATAAAGAGGGTTCTGAAATGCAGGTTTTAAAGCAGGCAGTCCCAAGGGAAAAATTCTGCTACAAAAAAGGGTGTCTTGTCAGGATATTATGCAATAAAGGCTCTTCAAGGGGCAAAAAATATGAGTGTTTGAGTTCTCATTGACAGAAAACAGAAGAAAAAGGCATAGAGGCACTTTGGAGTTTTCCAGAATATTCTCAGACAATAACTCATGCAGCTTCAGTTTGAAACTTGGACTATAATAAATACTCAGATTTATGAGAAATAGTTCCAGCATCTGATATCATCACTTAGAAACCTTTCCAAGCAGTGAAAGAGTATTATTGCAACCACATAGTTTGGCTTTAAACCTCATATAAAAAGTAATACCTGAGTAGCATGAAAGTACTCTCTTTGTGATGAAGAATACTTTATGCTGTATACGCTGTCTCTAAGAGAAGAATATAAATGGAATCTCCAGGACCTACATCTAGAATCAATTTTCACAAATAATACTTTTTTTGTACCATGTCTTAGTAATCTGTCCAGCATCCACTAAGAAATATCAATAAAGCTCCTTAGAGGTGCAAAGGGTCAAATCAAGCTTTAATATAAGGAATAACGCTTAAGTCCCAAAAACAGAGATACTATGGCTGTGTAAAAATGTCGATAAACTGGATTATTTTGTTAAAAATAGAAAAATATATATCACACAGAGAACCTGCTATCGCTATATGTTAGTCCATCTGTGTCAAACTAATAAGAACCCCATCATGTGAAAATCCAAGGTATGAGATGTCCCTGTAAGAAGAGAACAGAAGAGTGAAAGACTTGTTTAATTTCAAGTGAAGGACACTTCTGAAATTACAGATATCCTTTGCTCAGTTTTGAATTCAGCAGTGATTTATCTTGCCCAATATATGCAACAGTTAAAATACACACATGGACCTTTGCAAGATTTTTCATGCTTTGTTTTTAGTTTTGGGAAGTTTATTGGATGGGGGTAATTTTTTTTTTATTTATTTATTTTTTTTTTAATGGTTTTTGTTTTCAGGGCATAACCTGCAAGGAAAGAATATCAGGTGGCCTGGAATTTTGTGCAAATTTTTTCTCATCTTTGACTACAATGGATGATATTACAGATCTTAAAACAATTATAGCAAGCACTCATGCCATGCCTATGTCCCTAAAACAAACAAACAAGCAAACAACCAAGAATGGGTTGGAGGAAATTGATAGAAAATGACTGTCAACAGAAATCAGGCTGAGCCACCTAGCTCCTTCCTGTGCAAATATCACATCTCCAAGCACCATGCCTAATGGAAACGGTGAAGAACAAATAAAAATAGGGTGCTAAGAAAATTGATCTAGTTGGGTAGCAGATTTAAGAAGCTATTTCCACAACACTGGTGCCTTAAGTAATTAAACAATCAAAGGATGACTAGATGATGAGAACCAAAACCATTTCATAGTTGTAACTGGCTGAAGTTCACAGAGGTGTTTCAGCTCTGTGGAGGAGAAGAAGAAAAGATTATGTGATAAAAAGACAAAGGTAGGAAAACATCATCCCAGTGGAACTACAGTTATGATCAAAATATATGACTGATAACCTTACCTATGTGAGGTAACATCTATGAAGTATATTTTATTTATAGCAAGGAAATGAACTATATTTCTTAAGTGTACAAACATTTCAGTGAATATCTGGTGCAAAAATATTCAGCTATCAGACTGAGCTATCGTTCACCCAAGCCCAGAGCAGAACAGTGTTTTGGTGAGCACATCATTTTTTGCCAGTTCAGGAACTTAAGTTCTTACCTAGTTCTCAGTTCCATGAATTACTTCTCCATGCAAACATTTTCACAATGCAAAATGCATGCAGTAACTTTCTAAAAAAAAAAAAAAAAAAAAATTACTTCTTTCAAGGCAGACATTATCCCTTAATAACAGAAACTGCCCCTAAATCTTCAGCGCAACCTGGAAAAAGGCTAAAACTGTAAGCATTGAAAGAATTCTTTAAAAAGCCCTTGCTTCCACTGGAGCAGATAATGTTTTGAGTGTTTAGACCAGAGCCCTCTTTAGCACAAGACACATGAAGCACATTAGAGTATTCAAAGACATTTGCCAGCCTTTTATCCAACAGCAACAGCAGTATGGTTTAAATCCGGACATAGAAAAGAGAGAGAGGGACTTTTTATATGGGCAGATAGTGGCAGAACAAGGTGCAATGGTTTTCAACTGAAAGAAGACAGGTTTAGATTTGATGTTAGAAATAAATTCTTTACTGTGAGGGTCATGAGGCACAAGCTGCCTGGAGAAGCTGTGGCTGCCCCATCCCTGGAAGTGTTCAAGGTTGGACAGGGCTTGAAGCAATCTGGGACAGTGGAAAGTGTCCCTGAAAGATGAACTTTGACATCCCTTCCAATTCAAACAATTTTGATTCCACAGTTCTTAGAAAACAGCGCTGCTGCTATAGTAAAATTATTTTTGATTAGCTAAACCAGATAGGAGAAGAGGGTTATCTTTAGCAAACTTAGAAAAAGGAGGGATGGTTTAGTGTCTTTGTTGGGTTTTGGTGGAATTTTTCCAATTCTGAATAGAATTAAGGAGGATGAGAAGAAATTAAAGCTTTCATAACTGAAAAAAAGATCTGAAACCAATTCGTTTCTCAGCCACACCTACCCTTGATTGCTAGGAATTAGTTAGGTTTGCCTGAGTTGAAATATCCTTTTTCAAGCACTCTTTACAGTAGCATCTTCCACCTAAACAGTAATTTTTGAAACACCTGACCTAATAGGAAACAGTCACATCCTCTGAGTTTCCTTTAAGTGCACCTGGCATCCTTCCACATATCAGAACTGTGCATAAGAAACAAACCTCCGGCAGAATGTAGGCAGACAGAGAAATGGGTAAACCTCATTTTATTCAGCTAATCTGTAACCATGAGGGAAGCAAATAGCTCTTGGTGTGCACGCCACACTCTCTGCTTTCCTTTCATGAAATAGTATGCTCTGGGACATCTCTGGAGGTTGGTTTCATCATAAAAAATCCAGTCTGTTCTGCCTGAACAATTTTTACAGAGACAGAGCCAGTTCTTTGCTGACAGTTTCACCTGTGGAGCAGCAAGCAGAGTCACTGTGAGCATCTGAGACTAATGACCTGCCCCTCACAGCAAAAGATAAGGATCTTTATTTAATCTTCTCTGTGGCAAGAGAGATAGAATTTGTGGCAGTGGGGTTAGAAGATTTGTTTAGAGAATGTGTTCAAAATGTTACAGTGGTTTGTTCTGGGTCACCCCTGTTCGGTCCCTCATAATGGTCTCTCCCAAAAGCTAGCCCCTGAGACTTCTCGGGGTTTCTATGTCTATAACCGTAACCCAGCCCCCGGCAAACTGTTTGTAACACCCATAACCGAGAATGTTCTCTGTCAGTTATGATATTTCCCCTCAGTTGTTGGTATGCATATTCACAGCTCCATTTCTGATTGGTTTTACCCCCCAACATCCCCCTCCCAGCTAGTCCCGAATCACTGTGGGGCTGCCCTGTGGGGCAGGGGGGGCATTCCCACGGCAGCCCACACTTAAAAGGAGTCTGCTCCCCCTTTGTTCTGGCTCTTACTTCATGGTTCGCTCAAGCTGCTGTTATCCCCCCATCTCTGGGTCAGCGTGGTGCACTGCCAATCCTGTGCTACACCACCTCCCAGCCCGGCCGGCCCCGCTCCAGGACGGCACTGGCGCCGCTGCTGATACCACGCCTGTACCATCGCTGGAGCTTGAGCCCGCCGTGCGGCACAGACCCTCCCCGCGCCTGCAGACTGTGCCAATCCTGCCCCGCACCTGCACTGTCACCCTTTTGCCTGCCAAGGGCAGAGGCGAGGAGCTGTCACTCGTGACGCACCCCGAGGGGAGGCAAGGGTTGGAGCTAGCCAGCTTCCAGATTTGCCCCCCCCATTCTGAGACCAAGGCATGGCGTCAGAACTGAAGCTATGAGTTGTAAATAGTAATTTCACTATAACTGTGGTATTACCAACTGTCAGGAAGGTACCTGTGTGCACACTTGACTAGCTTTAGATATTAGTTCTTTGAGTGGTCCAGAAACTCGATTTCTAGTTATTTTCACAAATGAGATAGTGAATCTGTTGGAAACAATGGCCCAGCTCCAAATTAGGTGGCTGAGTGGCTTTTTTCCACTTTCACAACTTAGAGGTGTAGGAGCTCTCTGGACAGAAAGTTCCAACTGTCCAGAAGAATTTCTCCAGGCAGCTCCTGCTCTGACTAGAACTTGAAGTGTTATTTGACATTGTCTGTGGATAATCTGGCCTTTTAAGTGATGGATCTTGCTGCAGCATTGATCTGCTGATACACAGAAAAGACAGCTATAAACAGCCAGTAGAAGCTGGTACTTCCGAGGCAGAAATAGGTACCTTGGATGATTGGTTGGGCACAGAAAATACTAATTTTCATCCCTTCTTTGGATCTGAGTTTGGAAGCCTGCCAGAAGAGTAGCATCTTTGTATAAACAGATTGGCCATTACATAAAAAAAAGCAAAGGCAATCAGCATCAGTTACATTTTCATTGCCTCAGAACTGCTGCCACCCATATTGGGGCACATTCAAACTAATAAATTGCACAATCTTTTGTACTTAATGCTTGGGAAAGCAATTATGCAGCAGCAATGCTCACGAGGGTATGCTCTGCAGCAAACGTTTGACACAAAGAATCTGTTAGGAGTAAAAAGTTATCCATTTTTAACAGTTATAGAGTTAACAGGTTAAACCAATTTCTGCTGAGTTAGAGCTTTAATTACGTATTGTTAACAGTTTCATGTTGGAATTACCTGTTATTAACAGTTTTATTCTTTAATTACCTGTTATTAATAGTTTAATTGTTAGAAACCCCCCTTCGTTGGTTTCTACGACCACCCCTGCTGCTTCCTAGAAAATGGTACCCAGGACTGTAAGGAGGAAGTGACGTCAGAGCTTGTATGCGAATGTAGAAACACTTCGCCAAGTCCAACAAAGAAAACCCCTAAAACAATGAGCCACCACAGAATTAAAAACAATCTAACTGACATCTAAGGCTAAACAACTGAATTTAATGTCTGCTAAGACCTTTTTAAACTCTCACCCTGACCCAAGAGGTGTCAGCTAGAAAGAGGACCTCAAATGTCAAGCTGGAAAGTGGAATCTCCTGGTGCTGTCACGAGAATGGAGATCCCGGCTCTGCCTGCACACCAGCAGATAAAGCTGCATTCCTTCTCCTCTGTACCACTCCTGCAAACAGCAGTGGCTGTGTGTGCGTGACCCGTTGGGCCCCCACCCAAGCTGACCTTAATAAAGGCATTAAAAAGAAGAAAAGTCTCCTGCCCTCTTTATTTCAGAATCTAGAAAGATCAGGAAGATGAGGAAGTATCATAAAATACTGTAAGCATTCAGTTGGTGATGACCCACTGCTCATATACCTCAGCCCTGTCGAAAAGGGAGGAACCTTTTGAAGTTTATTTTATTTTTGGAAGTTTTAGAACTATTGGACATGTGTGGTTGTAGTTCCCAGGTAATATTTTCCCCTTTCATTGTTAACAGCTGTAACATTGTTCATAGGAATTTTAAATTGTTTTATTTTAGGAAAAAAAAAAAAGAAAAAGAAGAAGAAAAAGAAACTGAACAGAGCAAGTATTCTCACCTTGCTGCAAATGTTCAGTCCCTTTACCTGACTACTCACAGACATCTTTCTTGAAAGCCTCCTCTGGCCATCATGCAAAACAGAAACCAAAGGAGTTTCAGGGGAGCTGGAGGTCCTCAAAAAAAAGATACACAGACACTATTAAATCTCTTAGAAAAAAATCTCTGATGAAGAATAACTTCTCCCCTTGCTAAAAATAAGCAATCCTCAGTGAAAAGAAAAAATAACAAACCAGTTTTTACATGCTGCTGAAACAAAGTTATGTACATAAATGTATGAATATTAATTGAAATATTAAAAGTGTGAATGAGACCAAACTCATCAATTAATTCCTTAAAGCAACCCTTTGTAAAATTACCTTTTCCACTCTAACTTCTCAAGAATTTTGAGGTATAACTTGCACAGTGATGTCCTGGGCACCTACCCCAGGACTAACCATGTTGGTTATGTAGATTGCAACTGGATTTCATGTTGATGATGCTCATCCAGAAAATTGCAGCTCTTTCACCTTCCAAAAATACCTAATCAATTGTTCTCACTGTCATAAGCAGCTTCAGAAATAGCAAGTTTGAAGCAAAAGTTGAAAATTATGAATTCTGCATTCTTAACAGATACTTTAGTGGAAACCAGATGATCCTTCACTCATTCAGTCAGAGGAGCCCTGTATGATACCAGTACAGTCAAACGACATCTTTCTTTCTCCAACCTCACATGCTATTTTTTTTACAAAGTCTTTTTAATTAATGTTTTTTTAATAGATTATTTTCTTTGCCCAGGTTTGCAACCTGCACAGTATGGTCATGGCAGGTCAAACTAAGCAGATTACTTGTGTTTCACCATAAACCAGGTTTTTGACATAGTCCAGCTTGAAAAAAAAAACCAAAAAAACCAAAAACAAACAAACAAACAAACAAAAAAAACAAAACAAAACAAAAAAACCCCACACACACCAAAAAAAAAAAAAACCAAAAAAAAAAACCAAACAAAAAAAACCCCACAAAAACAAACAAACAATTAAAAAAAAACTCATAACAACTCAAAATTACCACTGAGACAGATTCCTCTTCTTTCAGTTTTACAGTGGAGGATTTCTAATGTGGAACCACAGTTACACAGGAAGGACCAATGTTAGTTACCTCAGGCAGTGGAAACAGCTGAAAACATTTCTTTCCTCACTCAAGCTGCTCCTTTTGTGGTGTGCTGAAGGTTGCAAGCCTCTCTTCTATGCCACTAGAACCTTTTCCAAGGCTGTGCTGAAATGGCCTCAGTGAAAGAAGAGTATTACGTTTTAGCCCTTTGCTCCATATTACTCAGGCCCACTGGGACCTGCACCACCATGACTTGGAGAGGGGATGGAGAAGGGTAACTTGTGACCGGTGAAGGCAATTGTTCTCTGACTGGCACAGGCTATGATTACCTGTCCACCTAGCAGTCACCCAGACCGCTCCCAGCCAGCTCCAGATGCTTGCGAGCAGCGGGGGACACTCTCCATTGCACACATGTGCTGGAGAGTGGCTAGGGCTCTCACCCTTGGAAGAGGTAGACGATATGGACAACAGCAGAGGAGAAGAGAGGACGACTCCTTGCGGGAGTTGTAATCCAGATTTATTATGGAGCTCAGGGGAGCTCCTAACTCCAGGGGAAACATGTCGCAAAGAGCACTCACACAGTGAATGCACTGGCTTTTAGGGGGAGGAGTTAACAGGGAAGGGGATTGCCCACCAACCAACAGGGAGAGTTGGGGGTGTGGAACACGGGGTAACAGACACAGGGGGTAACAAATTGTGGTACATCTGGGGGCAGGGACCTGGCCCCTGCCCAATCACTCGACGCTCCCTAGGGAAGGTTCTGGACGAAGGGGATGGGAGGCTGAGTGACAGACAGAGGGCCAGGATGGAGACTGGGGAATGACTTGGCAAAACTGGGGAAGATTGACATGGGGTAAGGTGGGAAATACTGTGGTAAACAAGTTGGAGCAAACCATTAGGGATTCAGGGGTACAGGGGTACATAGAACATACCAAAATAGGTAAATAAGGGAAATACAAGTAAATGGGTAAACTATAAAAACACACTACAACAATTACCTAAACCTGATTTAGCTGTGTGCAGCCAT
>WBNO01004779.1:17295-53434 GCA_013400575.1 Peucedramus taeniatus | reverse complement strand
CTAAAGAAAGACAGAAGCATTTTTCTTAAGCATTTTTCTTAAGCATTTTTCACCCAACTTTCTCTTTGTTCATTGAGAGAGCTCAAAATCCTAAGCATCATCAAAGAAAAGCTTAGTCTGTCTTCCAGACTAGATTTGTGCTTGTACTAGCTGATGAGGTTTCAATTTTGAGAGAGGGAGATGCTTTAATCAAATTAATTGGCATAAAAAGTCTGACTGAAAATGAGAAAATAATATATTCCCAAGAAAGTTAATGCATATCAACTGTAGCTCAAAAGTACTTGAGAAGCCATAATTAATCAGCAGTCTCTTGAACAATTTAATAATTCAGGCTCTTTTAATTGGCAAGGAGGTTATAACCTTTGATGGATTGCTGGATATAGAGATGCAGGAAGGCTGGGATTTTGAGGGGGTTGCTTTGCACACAGCTCTGCTTCTGGTGCCAGCAATGCAGATCAAGGCTTTATCGCCTCTAATTTTTCAAGACAGTTAAAATTTTCAAGTGTGTCTTCATCATCATTTTGTTCTAGTTATTTCTGGCTTTGAAACTTTTTTTAGTCCCTTCTGAAAATGGAAGGAACTGCTTGCTCATATAAAACTTCTTTTTTAGCAAATGTATTCTGTAGGCTATATTACCTTCATTGCTTGAGTTGGATAAAACCATTTGCTTTTGAGTACCCTGTTCAATCTCTATTTTAATGGGATTTTTTACATTGCTTACTGAGTTAGGCTATTTCAGAAAAAATAATAATTAACCTTATAGTAGGTGTTGGATTATACCAGTTTGAAAAGCAAATGGAAGTACATATTTGATTCTTTTATTTTTTCCCTTCCTTCCTCCTGCAGTTTCCTTTCTCCTGCAGGTGATGAATTCCACTTGGTTTCCAGGAATCTTGTACTGATGTTTGAAAAACAGTAGTTCATTCTTACAGATCAGATGTTTATGTTTTGTTTTATCCTTTGAAATGAAAACTGATTCAATGTCAGAGTCCTATGATGAAAGCTGGGTTTTAGGAGAAAAACTGAAGTGGTATATCTGCCTGCTCAAATCAAAGACAAAAGCATGCTAAGAGATTTCTAGACATTCTTAAATGGAGCTGTCAGAACTGCATTTATTTTAACTTTGGATTTGAATTTTGTTAGAATTTTCTTTTAAAATTGAGGTCTGGATACAGAGCTATTTTGAGATAGGATATGGTGTGTGAGGATACATTTTTGATCCAGTCCTCCAAATATTTTCCTGAGTATTTTGTAATTTGTAATTTTTAATGTTCTTGTAAAGACCAAGCCCTAAATGGCTTGCTCCTTGAGGATTGGTTTTTATAACATTATACCAGTTTGGCAGTCTTTGTCAGTTGTAGTTCTTGGGAAGTGAGAGCCCACCTGACAGTAAACTGAAAATTCCAGATTATCACTGCAAACTTTACATTTATTCTTATTGAGCAATTTGTTTAAGGAAAGCTTTGCTTATTTTAGAAGTAAAAGATATTAGATTATAATAATGTAGGTTGTTATAAATCTGAGAAAGTAGATTCTTTTCTGCCTCACAGCCTAGAGATAACTTACTGTTTTCTCTACAGGAGGAAAATAAGTGTGGATTATATTCTCAGATGCAGTCTAACTTTGAATATTAAACATCTGATACATAAAATACAGTATGCACATAGAATCTTCATTGCCAGACACTTGGCCTTGTATTAGATCTGAAATGGAAATCCTGATAGTTTTGAGGTGTTTAAACTCACTACTTGGTGTTAAACTGCTGGAGTGTGTGGAAATTGAAGTCTCTGTTCTCTCTATTTTCAGATATCTGCTTATGAGGATTCAGTTGCTGCTCATCTTGCAAAAATTCTCAATTCTGATCAGCATTCAGTTGTCATATCATCTGCCAAGTGAGTCAATCAGTTTTATGTACGATGTGGGGGATAAATTTCTTGTGTAACATCATCACCATAATAGCATTCTCTCTAAGCCTGATTTTCTTATGGATGGCCAACTGGCTTGGCTTAATATATCTTGATTTATATCTTTTAGAGTGGATGTTCTTTTCTGCAAAATTTTTAGATGGTACAGTTGTAATGGATGGCTTAATACTAAATTTAAAACATAATCGTACAATATCTGTATAAAATGATGTTAAATCATTCCAAATCAGTGCATGGCTTAAATACAAAACTTGCTGTTACTAATGCATAGATGTGATGTACTTCACACTGCATTTCTTCTGGCTATTTTTTGTAAAGCTTTTGTTTAGAGGACAAACAATTTCACCAGTGTGAACCAGAGCTTTAGCTTAGCTAGCTTTGTTGTAGCCCTGTCTATATCAGTTCAATCAATACTGATCTACAACATTAAGATTTTTTCCCCAAACTGAAACATTTTGAAATGAAAGAAATTTGGCAAATCATGGAAATCATCTGAAATCAGAACTGTTCTGTGTATACCTTCTCTATGAAAAAACATCTTATGTTTTGCAATATGCAAAAGACCAGTCACAGAATTTTTAAAAATACGTCTGAATATCATCACATATTTTTTTTCTTGTGAAAGCAAGTTAACAAAATTTCATTTTTAAACTATACATAGCATATGTAGAAGATTAAATTGCAGGATATTATTAACTCCAGATTCTAAATTGGTTCTGTACCTTTTAAAATCTATTTAATTTGTCAGAAAAATGTCAACCAGATGAACAGTACTAAGCAATTATCCTCACCTCATTAGTAAGTTTGCTGTCTGTCTGCAGTGCAGATAACAAAAACCAAGTCTTTTTCTGATTTACACAGTGGAAATTCATTGCAGCCACTGTCATTTGCACAGATATGCTTCAAAAGCACAAGCTGTGCAATGGGATGTGTGTGGCCATATGCTTTCATCTAAGAAATGCTCCCTTAAAGTCAGTGGATTTTCTCCATGGTTTTTAAGCTCCAACTTTGCGTGCGAATTTGCATGACTGTGTTTGAAGGTACCAAAATAAATGCAAGCTTGCTAAGTCCTCTGGTAGGGAAGGTGTACAAGCAAGGGAGAGGATAAAATCAATCATGTTTATAGATAAGAGGCTGAGATACAATGTAGGCCAAGGCTTAAGTGAAAGAGTTTTTGTTTTAAAGCTTGTCACTTCAATTTTGGAAGCTATGGAAAAGAGTGTCATCTGATTTCCAAGTATGATCATGGAGTTCAGTTTCCAATAAGAATGATTCATAGCAGTGTACATATAAATAAATTGCCATAAGAATTTAATATTCAAAACATATCTATTTAATTTAATTAATTTCTTCCCTCTCCTTTTTTTACCTGAAGAATATTATGTGAAACTGTAAAGGACTTTGTTGCCAAAATAGGGAAGACTTACGAAAAACCAATGGAAAATGCAGAGGAAGCTGATGCCATGGCCATTAAAGTAAGACTATGACTACATTCAGGTTTAAAGTTGGGTTCTTAAAATTTATAGCTCATGTATGTTTAATTTTCACATTGCTCTAGAATGCCCAGCTTGGCTTTCATTTCAACCAGTGACTTCAAAATTCTTCTTGTTGCATAGAGTTAATTGTTTCCAAAGCATCTTTAAACTCTGAGATCTCTTTAAACTGTTTATACTTTCTTTCTTCATAAAGGATAGGGTTCATGGTAGCATACATAGAAATAAAAGGATTTCTTTCTGCATTAGTTATACTTCTAGGGATTAAGTTAGCTACAGGAAAACAATGGGATAATGAACAGTATGCTGTGAGAATGAAGGGGAGACAGACCACAATGTTAAAAATAGTAGTTTAAACTAAAAAATACAGAGATCATGTTGCAAAAACATTGGGAAGGAAAACAACAGAAGGATTTGGTATGAGACACAAAATTTACATGAGCTGAAAAGAAAAGAAGAAAACAAAATCCTTGGCAATCCCAGAGTCAGAAAATGTACTTGCTAAGTGGCAATTTGTGGTTCACGTTTCTATCCGGTGCACATTTTGGAAAATTAGTTTTTCTTTTTAACTGTTCCAAGGCCAGAACGTGTTTTTTTTCTCTTAGGCATAGAAAATCCTTTCTTTTCCTGTGTACCTAGAGAGAACAATTACTTAGTGTTGGGGAGAGGCATTTGACAGTGTCTGATTCTGGCTTGAGCCACTTGCTCTGTGACAACTCACTTGCTTAAATATACAGCAATATTGTAAAGAAAACCTCCATGTGCCTCAGTCTAACAGCTGATAGATACCTCTCAAAACTGAGGTACTGAACACCCATATATGGGCAAACATCTGGTGATTTTCTGTGCTGCAAGTCATTGGGAGAGGGGTAGGATGTTATCCATACAGTTATGGGGCAGGCTGAGTTTAGCATGTGGAGTATTATTTTAATCTAAGTGTAGGGGGTTTGTATTATAATTGCTCTAATCTGGTTGAGTTTCACAGGGTCTGCAAAAAGCCAATGCAGACCTACTCATAATCTGATATTCTAAAATATTGAACCTTGTTTTGGATTTTACATAAGGAATTACATAGACACTAAAGACACCTGCAGTTTCAAATATAATCTGGTACTGTATTTCCTGAAAATATTCACATGTTCACTGTTGAATTTTTTTTTTAATGTATGTGCGTCTTTTCCACTTTGTCTTAGTGCTCAGAGTTAAATGAAAAGCTGGACCTATTGCTCCAGGCTCTTCACACAGAAGCCCAGGCTGCTCCCATTCTCCCAGGCATTGCTTCCCCCATCGTGGAAGAAGAACCAGAGGAGTTCTCAAGTGAAGAATCCTTGTCTGAAAGTAAAGAGCAGTTAGCAGAGTGTGTCTCAAAGTCTTCCCAGAAGCTCTTCAAACCAAGGCAACAGTTAATGCTCCGAGCAAACAGCTTGAAGAAGGCTGTGAGGCAGATCATTGAACAAGCAGAAAAAGGTGCACATCAGCAACATTTTGATTCAGACTGGTAGAATAGGATAGGATGATGTTTGTTTGCTTGTTTGTTTGTCTAACTGGAATAAGTTTTCATTATAAAATTTGATTTCTATATTCTTGCATAGATAAAATTGTGTGCTTATTACAAGCTGCAAGAAAAAGGAATGCAGCTTGTTTGAATGTTGATGATTCTGCAGGTATGACTACATATGTATGTATGTGTGTGCACATATAAGAAGCATTTCTTTTAACTATTAGCCTATACAAAATGAAATTTTTTGACAGCAAATCTTTATCAGCTGGTAAAGAATTGACTGACTCTTTCACTGAACTGACAATAGAACTCTTTTGTTGATATTTTAAAACTAAAAGCTACCAAAGAAAGTGCTTATTTTGATGTATGCAGTTTTTCTTTAGAATCCTTGAAACTTTGTCTTTTTGCTTAATAACAGTTGTGGATGAGCAGAATGCTCATAGTGAAGAACAAGTGAATCAGTCTCCAGTAGAATACAGCAAAGAATTGGATGAATCCAAAGAAGAGGAAAAAGAGGAAGATACAAAGGAACTTGAGTCTCCATCAAGTGAGTAAATTAGGAATAAAATAGAAATATTCCATCTTCTAATAGTTGTATTTGGAGCATAACTGTTTTCATAATTAAAAATACTAGCATCCTGTTTGACTGGAAACTACTCACAAATCCTAATAGATTTGAGTAAATAAAAGTTAGGTGAAAAATTAGGGAAATAATAGTATTTTGGAATATGTTTACAAAGCTGAGGAGGCACTTGTTGGGGAGAGATGTGCCTGAATTTAATCCATTGTTTACCCTCACCTTTCTACATGAACCTGAGCAAAGACTAGAGCCTAGGTGATGGTGGCAATAGCATGTCTCAGTAGTAGACTGAGATTCTCAGGCTACATAGGAATTTTAGGAAAGCTGCATCTTAGCACTGGAAATTTCTTTTCCATATTATCAAAATGGACAGTGGTGCACTGCTGGTGTGGCCACAAGATGATCTGTGAGTCATAGAGAAACAGTGATAGCTGGTAGGCATCAAAGCTCATCTTCTAGATACTTGGTGGGCAACTTCTTGGGGCAAGATGAGAAAAGTATTTTGGGATTTGCATCTTCTTTTTTCACCCTAACCCACACAAAAATCCTAAAAAGTTGTCCTCACAAGGCTCTGCTCTGAAGCTGGTGTTTGTGTCTCTAGCTCCTACTTTGGAAATGAGACATTGGGCTGTTGGGGCTTCTGTTGACCCAGGATCTCACGTTTTCTCCAGAAACACCTCAGGCTTTCTCCAGTGATTGTCTCTTCACTAGTCCCTTTTATTTTCTCTTGGTTATAGGAATCAATGTGTTGTCCCTTTTCAATAGTAGCCCATAGAGAATGCTGGCCCTACAGAAGACCCAATCCTACTGCCATAACTGTATAATAAAGATATTCAGGTCTAGAAATGTATTGAACTCCTTGTTTCTTGATGCTATAATTTCTGCATCTAATGGGGAGCTGTGTTATTCTTATGTGTGTGGAACAGAATGCATATTAATGCTGTCACTGGACGATAGATGTTTAGGGATAAAGCATGGAACATGAATTCAATTATCTGCACTGAAACATCAGTTTTACTCATTAGGGTTCTGTTGTTTTTATCAGAGCATTCACAGCAAAAGGTTATCTTTATTGCAGTTATTCCCATGAGTCTCATCTGTCAAATAAAGAGCAGCTGCTCTGCTGATTTTCCTATTTAATACAACTGCTTTGTTTGCAAGTACAGAGAGAACAGACTGCGTGAACAGTGTTGTGAATTTTTCAGTAGTATTATGGAAAATGAATGTTAATTTTGTTCTGAGTATTATATTTTACCCTCCAAGGATCTTCCTGGTCATTTATATATAAATATAATGTTTTTCCATATGTCAATACTTTCATCTAAATATTTAGTGGCTCTTGTTAGATATCACTTGCCATTTTTATTACTTTTTAGTTTTTGACATTATTACAGTGTTTTTTCATGCATCTATACAAATCAATGTGTTGTATTGCTACCATGCAATGTTGTAGCATTTTGTGATAACTGCTATGGCTGTTATGCAGGTGTTAAAGTCAGAAGGAGATGACTTTTAGTCCATTTGGTCAGTCCTTTCATATAAAACAATCCAGAAAAATTTACCCACTTTCCTTTGTCCCGTGTATAATAATTTCTGTTTGACTTCAGCAAGTCATTCAGAAAGGTGTGTAATCTTATCTGGGGGTACAAGAAAGTGGAGAATTTGCCATTCCACTTACAGTTCTATGTTAGATTATCATCACTTAAAAAAACCCCGTGAATGTGCAAATCCTGGCCTGAAGTGATGTGAACACAAGGGCTAAACCCTTGTTCTAGTTAATCCTTTTGTCTCTAGATTTTCTCACTCAACATTTTCTTTCCATTAGTGTCTTTATACAGTACACCAATGTTACTCTCATGCTAAGTTGTGATTGACATGACCTGATTAGTCCCACTCCTGCCACTCAAAAGGATGCATTCTATGCTTCCTACCACATTCCTGGTGCTGTTTCCCTGCTGTTGTCTTGGTGCTAGTCCTATTAATTCTATTTTTGCTGGATTAGTTTTCATGTTTTGAGAGGAAAAATTAGGTTATCTTGAAATAATTTCATTTTTTTGTTCTGAGCTTCTTCAGATGGTCAAATTTGATGTTGTCCTAAGCTGAAGTAGTTTTAACATGTGAGATAATTTGGACCAGAGATAACCAAGAAATGTCTGTCTGTGACCATCTGTTGTGCGACAGTTTTCTACTTGCACATGGAAATGCTATAACAAAGCATTTGGTAATACCCAAACATTCTCCTTGGTGTACCAGTTTCTGGGTATGTCTGATGGGGCTGAATTGCACAAAGATTAACTTCCCTAGGCTGAAGCAGGCACTGGCATATTCTCTGAGGCTGCATGAAACCAGTTCTGCCAGGAAAGTAAATGACAGCACCCGAGGTCAGCCCTCTACAAAGCCGATCCTTCTTTGTCGGAGGCAGCGAAAGGATAACTGGCCTCACTGAGCTTCCAGTGCTCTTTGTGAATATCTTCTCTTTCCCCTTGATTTTCTCCCTTTCCTTTTCCTGAGCCTTTGTCAATAAGAGTTACATCAGCTACTTTACATTGATACCTGTCAAGGTTTCACTGATCCAACTTCCAAAGAATTCTAATAAGTAAGTTAATTACTTGGGAAATTGCCGGTTTGTTTGTTTTCTGAGTTTTTCTGTGAAAAAAGATGATGGAAAAGTGATGCCCCCCACAATCTCTCTAAATTCAGAAGACAAAGGTGGACATGGCTTTTTTCCCTTCCCTTGCAGTTTTCAGTTCGGCTGTAAATAACGATGTCAGAGTTTTCTCTGATTTTTTCAGCTTCTGATGCAGGCATGGGCCCATTTTAGCTGCTTGAAGAAAATTGTGTAGGTGTTGATAAGACAAATAGTCTAACCTACAGGCCATGGGACTACCTATATTAAAATTGTTATAAATTATAATATACTGTATAATATGTGTATATTTAGAAGTAAACATAGATGAAATTTAAGTTTAATTATGTCAGTAATATGTTTATCAGAAGCTTACTGCAGTGTTAAATACTGTTGCATTTTAAGGTGATATAATACATTTTATGAACATATTTACATTTAAAACATATAATACTTTTGCTGGTAGCTTGAAGTATAAGTTGGGAACTTGTCATGTTGAGTGCTATGCACACTTGCTCATTCTAATTTGTGTTTGTCACTTGGTCTGTTTCTGAGTTTTCTTACTGTATTTAGAAGAAAAACTGTGGTGTGAGGGGGAAGGACTTTTTTCATGTAGTAGTAACAGATTAAATTAATGCTTCTGATGTATTTTCAGGGTTGTAAAAATTATGTATTGATAATGTCATAATAGGTCTAATTAGTGTTCTTACTTCTGTTTTTTTCTGCAAAGCTAAAACTGCACCAAGATCTCCTGATAGACGTACAAGCCGAGGTATCCATTCTCAGACAGGTTCTTTCTCTGCTCCAGCTTTGGCAGCAAGCAAGGAAAACCTCCCAGTACTTAACACAAGGATTATCTGCCCAGGTAAGCTTGCTGTCAAATAATGGCTTCTACCTCATGCCCTGAATTTGTTTGAAAAGATGTTGAACACATCTTTGTGTTGTATTGTATATGAGAAAATGCATAATAATGTAGAATATTTGTGATCATTTGGCACAACACCAGAAGTAGCAGAAGTGTTGCATTTGTTTCTGGAGGGTGAAAAGTAAAATTCAGGATCAAAGAACTGCTGAGTGGTTTGGGTTGGAAGAGACCTCTAAAGATGATCTAGTACAGCCCTCTGTCATGGGCATTGACATCTTTCACTAGATCAGGTTGCTCAGAAAAGCATTCAGCCTGACCTTGGACAGTTCCAGTGGTGAGGCTTGTACAGCTTCTCCAAGCAACCTCTTCCCATGTTTCACTACCCTCATCCCAAACATTTTCCTCCTTTTGTCCGATCTAAACCTACCCTCTTTGAGTTTAAAACCACTGCACTTTCTCCTGTCACTGCAGGCCCTGGTGAAAAGACTCTCAATCTTTTTTGTAAACCTGCTCTACATTTTGAAAGGGCACAATAAATTCCCCCTGGAGCCCTTTCCAGGCTGAGCAGCCCTGGCTCTCTCAGCCTGTCTTCAGAGGAGAGGTGTTCCAGCCCTCTGATGATCTTTAGGGCCCTCTGTGGGCTCGTTCCAGTAGGTCCATGTCCTTCTTATGTTGGAAGCCCAGAGCTGGATGCAGAACTGCAGGTGGGGTCTCACCAGAGCAGAGCAGAAGGGCAGATTCCCCTCTCTCACCCTGCTGGCCACGCTGCTTTGGATGCAGCCCAGGACATGTTTGGCTTTCTGGGCCGCAAGCTTACATTGCCAGGTCACATCCAATTTTTCATCCACAGGAACCCCCAAATCCTTCTATCATTTATCCTAATCAATGGATTAGGATGAAGAGGCTGAGGGACAAAGCTGTGTAAAGTTCAATCCTCTGAGTAAGAACTGTCTGTGGATATCTCTCTGGAAGTGGATAACTGAAACCACACAAAGCTGCTCTGTAAAACAGTTGAAAAAAAATCTGTTCTTACCTAAATTCAATTGACAGATGAAAAAATATCTGTTCTGCTCCAAGTGGAATTAATACTAGAGAGCACTAGTAAAACTCTGTTTTAATTAAATTTATTAGTATAGCTAAAACACAGTGGAACCAAGTTTATGTTTTTCCTTTAGGCAAATTCAAGTGAAAGCTGTTAGTATTTTGCTTTGTTTATATGCATTACAGAGTATTTTGTAGAGTGAAATTGATATTAGTCAAAGCAGGCATGTTGAGGCCATGATCTTTTCACAAATCAAGTTAAACTATGGCTCTGCCAGTTGTAAAAATGGTAAGAATATTCCTTATGTATGCTTCCAAAGGATAGGACAAAAGAAAAATCATGGTCACTTAGGAAATGAGGATTAAACTGAATGAAAAGCTCTAGCAGTCTTTTTGGATGTTAGGTCACCCGTTTGGTTACTATACCAGTCAGTGAGTGTTGGCCTGAAACCCTAAATTTTCTTTGTTTTTTTCTTTCTCAATGGTGGTATGTGAAGAGACCCACCACAACATAACATAGCTGCCTTTCTGCTTAAGAGAGCCAGAGACCTGAAAAGATAACCAATTTTGGTAAAAATTGAGATAGAATCACAATCTTTCCCTGTACAGATTTAATGAATTTTGTTTCCCAGTATGTGGCTTATATTATATATTTGTCTATTTATCAAATACAATTTTTTTTTATTATTTTCTTTCTGTTTTGTTTTGTTTTGTTTTGTTTTTCTTTTTAAATCAGGTTTAAGGGCTGGTCTAGCTGCTTCCATTGCAGGAAGTTCAATTATTAGCAAAATGTTGCTAGCAAACATCGATCCATTTGGTGCTACGCCGTTTATTGACCCGGATCCAGATTCCCTGTAAGAAATATTTTTTTTTTTCTAAATGTACTATTTTGCTTTCCCTAAGGGCATCCTTTTTACATTTTTGTAGTCTGTTTTTTTTTTGCATTGTGAAGTTCTTGTTTGCTATCATTTGGCAGTAGATCTCAATGTCTGAAAACAAGCTAGATTGTGTTAGTTTAGTTATGAGCAGTGCGAATTTTTTTGCAGCAGTTGAAAATAAGGGGAGACATTTGCTCACTTATCCCTTGCTCACCTGGAGGAGGAGGACAGTAATCTTTCAGAGCTGGGCTTTTCAACCTGAACTAGTTTACTTAGGAAGATTCAGAGGAAAGATCTCTTGAAGTATCTTAGTTCATATTCTGTTCTGTGACCAATCACAGTTTTGGTCAAAGATGTTCGCATGTCCAGGTTCTGTTCAAATGTACACCTGATCTTCTCTTTTCCTCTAACAGGGAGGGATATTCAGAAAAATGTGTCATGAACAACTACTTTGGAATTGGGTTAGATGCAAAAATTTCACTAGAATTTAATAACAAGCGAGAAGAGCACCCTGAAAAATGCAGGTAATATAATTACTCTGTCAGTGACAGAGCCAAGATGTTTCCATTCTTTTTTTCTCCTTACCTCTTTATATGAATTTCTTGATTTTTTTTCCTACAAATACAAGGCACAATAATATGTCTATGTCAATATGTGAATCTTGTTTTGCCTGCTTTCAGAAGTCGGACGAAAAACATGATGTGGTATGGAGTTCTTGGCACAAAAGAGCTATTGCAGAGAACTTACAAGAACTTAGAACAAAAAGTTCAGCTTGAGGTAAATTTTATTTATGGAGAGAGTTGCTTGCACAATGTGTAGTGAAGAATTAGTGCTCATTTTTGAAACCTGTTCTCGTTCTTATGTCAACCCAAACTGACCTTAAAGGTACTGTGTACTGTGTAAAAGTTGGTTCTCCAAGTCATGTTTTTGAGTAAAATGTCAGTACTTTAAGATCACAAAATACCCAGTATTATGTTTCTTGTAATTACTGTGTTGAAAATCGATAATAAATTGTGTAGGTAGGATATGTTTCTTAAAGTTCACTGTATCAAAAGACAGACCAGGTTTTAAGGGCAAGCACAGAAAGGACCATAAAATAAAGAGAAGAAAAGAGATGATGAGTCTTATTCATTTAGGTTCAATTGAAAGTATCTGAAAGCTACACATATAGGAAGAGCACGTAAATAGTAAAAAATTCCTGACAAAACAGAGGAGATTCTGAATATGCATCACAAGAAGCCCAGCTACACCAGTAGAGACTTTCTCTAGTATTCACACAAAAAAATTGCAAGATATTATCAAAGCAACTACAAATTCCATGTCTAAACATAGTTATTTTTTGGCTTTTATGTTCTAACATAAAATTGAAGTCTTCTACATGGTGCTGGGAACTTAAAGGAGATATGAATGATTCCCAAATGCAGAAAAAGACTACAGGATGGTTACTGTTCTTTTCACCCAAAGAATATCTAAGGTGGATTTTGACAGAGAACATGTATGAGTTCTCTTTTTATTTCATATAGAAGTTTATGATATTTATATGAGGGCAGTCTTTTAAGTTGAAAAAAAAAATTAGGTTACTGTAGCTCTTTCTCATTCTGAGATTTAGGAGGATTTTGTCTGGTAGCAGCAGATTGCTGTTAGCTAAGAGTTGAGTAATTATCAAGGAATTATGCAGTAGTTAGCAAATATAATGCCAGAAGAGAATGTTATGTATACTGCAGATAGAATTCTAATTTAAGGATCTTTTGAATTGTATTCAAATAAGATTCAATAATACTACTGACCTTTCCATAATTATTTTTTTAGTATTTCTGTAAGTAAGTCAGCAAGTAAAAATTTCACATTTACTGTTGTCTTGCATATTATTAGATATATTATGCCTGCATATTCAGGCATTAGAGGCAGACTTCTACTATAATACAAGTGGCTGTGCAGCATCTATTAATATCACACCATATTTTGGATACTGACAGATCTTGATTAAAATGTTACATTCTGTCTTACTGCTAAGATTAAATCACAAAAAGAGAGCACTAAGCACATTCTAGAAATAATTTGCATCTCTTTCTCCTCCTGATAAGGATGCTACAGATTTTGTCCTTATTTCTTTAGGTTTTCTTTTTTAATTTGTATAATTTTAAGATCCTTCTGTGGACTGGTAATGTGCAGTCATGTAGCAATCTTCATTAAAGGCAGCTTGACCAGAAACTTCATGGTCCATGAAGTGACACCTGGGTCCAGCATTTACAATGGGAGAAACACAATCTCTTGTGTTTCTAACCTGCTCCAATTCCATGCCTGTGGCACTGCTGCAGGACTGCACTTTTGACTCCCAGTGGAATGGTTTGAGATCATTTGGCTTCCCCCTGTAGGCACTTGTACTGCTGTAAGTCAGGAGTGATTTCACTGATGTCTTTAAATTTACTCTTGGCCAAAAATGAGATTGATCCCATCCCATGATTGTGTTGAGCAGGACATGGAGTTGCTTATGTATTTTGGGAGATAAAGCAGTAAGAAGGAAAGACTGGATGGTCGGACATAAGAGCGACCTCTTACCTGCAAAATCAACAACTCCCACCTACAGCCAGGGTGACACCTGCGGGGTCAGTCCTAGATTTGTCTTTGCACTTTTGAGAGGAGAGTGAAGTTATTTTTACGGGAAGTCAACAATACATGCAAACACTGGCAGCTAACCATGTTTGTGGCTGTGCCAGAAATATTCTTGGATATTCTTGACACCCACCTCCCCCCGCCCCTGGCTTAAATGGATTTGACTAAATAACAAATCGCAATTGCAATTTTGGGAATGCTGATATAGGATGGAAGAATAGTTACTGAATGTATAAATGGATCTTTTTTTAATGTCCCTGGCAATCTTACTGTGTGCACTTGGGGAGATTGGTTTTCTTACTGTAAAAAAATTTTTAATCCTTGATGGACAGACCATGGTCAAAGTGCATGAGAAATTTCATAATAAGGGATGTGAAAATGTTTCTTTCAAGACTCATGGAGCACCACTGCTGTAGATACTACAGCATGTAGATCTACATATTTTTCACCTCTGCAAAAGTCAGTGCTAAGATTGGAAAGAAGAGCTTTGTTTTAGAGGTGTGTCATTGCATGGAGGGAGTAGTCTTGTACCAGACTCCTTAATGACTCTGTCCTCACCTGCTAGCTCTGTTGAAGCTTCATGTGCTAGAAATTACTCTTTACTGATTACTTTTATCATATTATTTATGTACTGAAGGAGCTTTTATCTCTTACAGTGTGATGGACAGTACATCCCCCTTCCAAGCCTGCAGGGCATAGCTGTGCTAAACATTCCCAGCTATGCTGGTGGGACTAATTTCTGGGGTGGAACCAAAGAAGATGATGTAAGTAGCATTAAATAGACTTAACCTTCTGGGCAAAACCAGCAATAAATGTAATGAACTGCTCTTCTCACTTGATTTTAATAGTAGTAGCATATAGTTTGGATAACTTATTTGACGAGGATGTTTCAGTTCAAACTGTATTGTCTTGCTGTTTTTCTTAATTGAAAATATGTTTCATTATCTTCTGTCATGTCCATTCCAGCAAAATGTTCATAATATAGCATAATGATTTTGTTTTTTAAATGGCTCTGTGAGTATTTTTAGAAATTAATTTTATAAAGAGGCATAAGTAATTTCTCTCTATATTGTCTTACACATGCCTGTAAATAAGGTTTCTCAAAGCATAGATTTTTCTGTTTGCTATAGTCTAACAACAAGCAAGGTAGACTGGATAATCAGTCAAAGTTTATGCCTTAATTTTTCCTCCTGTTCTTCAAACAGCTTTTCTGTGAGGGGTGGTGATTCAGAAAGTGAAGACTGATGCATTTAGTGACTGATAATTTAGTGAGGGTAATAAACTGGTTTTTGAATATTATTTTAAATGAACCTTTAAAATACTTTAAGGTACCTTTTTCCCTTTTTTTCTTTCAACTCCTAAGAAACATTTCACCACATGGATCCCTACATGCCTTACAACCTGGAACAGTGTTACTGCCCCTATCCACTTCGCTCACAGCACATTAACTGTAATTACTAGCAGATTATCCTAATCTGCATGTCCTGATTTAGTGTGTGATGTCTGAATCACCTAAAACTTTAGTTGCAAACTGGCTTGTGATTTTGATGTAGGCAATTCAGGACTCTTTTGCCAAAGTTTTACATTTCTTGTGGGTTGTCATCCTTTCATTTTTAATGCATACATACAAACATGCCTATTATAACATATGTAACTTAATATATTCTAATATATATTATATACAATTGCATGTTTATATTATATAATGCATATATAATTGCATATGTATATATATGTTTTATATATGTGTATGTATATACACATATAGCAAAGTGAAAAAAGAAATTTAGACCTGTTTTAGTGTCCTTTTCTTATTTTTGGTGGATGTCAGAGGATGGGAATTCTGTTTATATTTGGCAATGGATATCTAAAGCTTTTATATATAGTCCATATTCATAGTCAGAACTTGAAAGCTGCTCTAACATCTGCTCAGCCCCTGTTCAGGAGGGTTTTTTTCTCCCTGGACTGCTTCAGTGAGAGAGAAGATCTGTCCCAGCTTTCATACTGGTATACAGCAAATGTGTGTGTCCTGGAGCAGTTTTACTGATATTAGTCTTCTAGTGAGCAGATGTGCCAGCAGAGTGACATGTTTGTTCTGGACAAAGTTAGGAGCATAATTCACTGCTTTGGTGCAGTCTTGAATGACTCTTCATCAAGTGGTGGTGGTGGTGATGGTGGTCTGAAGTGCTGCTGGTTCTGCTTCTCTGGACAAGTGAAAGATGTTACCTTGACAGCTCTGACTATTGCTGAAACATTAGCAGTGAGCCAAGCAGGGCATCTGCACCCTGGCTTGAGCACAGCTTGTTAAGGCATGTTATTTTGGTGTCCAGAAGACAGGCTGGAAACATGACCTGCAACAGGAAAGGAATCCATTTGAATGTTGATCCATAGAGATTTATTTGCCTTTAAAAGAAAAAAAAAAAGAGAAGAAAGAGACTGGTTTTCATTATAGACATTACTGGTGGAGAGACACAGCAGAAGACTGGGTTGAGTTTTTCCTGTCCTTTTGCTGAAATGGCAATACAAAATAAATGAAATTTTACAACTGTTTTTTCTTAACACATGCCAGAACCAGCCCTGTAAATGTGTTACTGGATCAAGAACTCTCCACACTTTTTCTCGTGGAACAGCAGAATCACGTTCTTGGTTCTTTTCAAAACATTAATATATTCCTGTGAAAAATGGAAAAAATTCCATGGAAAAAAAATCAGATGCAGAAACTGGGATTTTCTCCAGTCTGGTCTCAGGTGTTACTGATCCGGTTTACTCCGCCTAAGGTGCCAACTGAGGGAGTCCAAGTACTGCTCAGAGAGGTGATCTCCCTACCCCTTAAACTCTTACTGGAGTGATTTCTCCTTCTGATTTTTCTCCCTCATTGCTCCCTATTGCAAATCAAGATGAAATGGCCAAGCTTCAAGTGACCTTAGCATGATATCACCCGCCAGACCCAGCTGAAGACCAGCCTGAGATCTGCCCTGTGGCTGAATTCCCTGGCAGGTGCCCAGACTTTTGCACTTTGTGTGAGCATGTGGAAATTCAGCACCTCAGCTGCACAGAAGGACCTTTGTTCCATACACAAGTGGCTTTCTTGTTTACAGTGGATAATTATAGACAGCACAAACAAGATTGTCTTCAGTATCAAAGCTCTGTTAAACGAAGCAGAGCATAGACTTGGATGTTGGTTTCCAGAGAATTCAGAATATAAACAGATAAGCACTTCTGAGAAGAAAAGGAAAACATTTATTTCTTTTACCTTCAAGAACATCTTAGATATTAAGTACATTACCCAAGCAGAGATTTCAATTGGCCTTTCATCTTGCCTTGACAAACATTTTTAATTTGCATTCTGAAACATGCCATCCTTCCTATATAAGGATATGCCTTGTCATCCAGATATTTCAAATGGTATCAGCATTGCTGTTTTAAATTTTATTTGCCTGTTGTCTGTGGTATCTTACTCCTCTATCTTTGGAAAAACAGTATAGTTATTCTACAGTACAGAATTTAGAGCATTTAAATGTTGAAAACAAATCTGTAAATAAACCTGTATTTCATTGCAATCTAAGCACTGGATTTGCAATCAAAATGGAATACTTTCTTTTCCTCACAGATATTTGGAGCACCATCGTTTGATGATAAAATATTAGAAGTTGTAGCTGTATTTGGCAGCATGCAGATGGCAGTGTCCAGAGTCATCAAACTGCAGCACCACAGGATAGCTCAGGTTTGTTGCTTACTTGCAAGCATGCAGGATGGTTGGCAGCAGTTTGGGATTCTGGCAAATAGTGGGACTCTCGATGACCACCACCCTATACATTAATAAAGCACTGACATTGTTTTGCTTTTAGCCAGTAACAAATTGTCTTCAATGATGAATGAAGTATAGGACAGCTTAATTCCTGAGACAGTTCTGGAGAGAAGCCACAGCTCCTCGTAATCAACAGATTACAGGTGGCCTGTCAGTCTCACCAGTATTTATTGCCCTGTAAAATAATGTGTTTGTTCTTTTCCAGTGTCGGTCAGTAAAGATCACCATACTTGGTGATGAAGGGGTTCCAGTGCAAGTCGATGGAGAGGCATGGATCCAGCCCCCGGGAGTCATTAAGATCATACATAAAAACAGGGCTCAGATGCTAACACGAGACAGAGTATGTTGCAGAAAGAGCTACCATTGCTAACATTGGTTTCTGTAATAATTTGTTTCAGTCATAATGTGAACAAAGCAGTACTTATAAAAATGTTTTATAACTATTTCTATAATTCATACAGTGTTATAATTTCTATAAGGAGCCTGATAGAGAATTATTATTTTGTATAAATGGCAAAGTTTTGTTAACTTTAATTTGTTTTATTAGTGCTATTCCTATATTCTTATTAATATATAGTAAGAATGGCCAATTTTATCTATTCCTCCGTCCTTTCCCTTCCACTGCTCCTTTCTTTTTCTCTAGGTGTGTTATACCAGTCACATATTGGAAATTTTTGCACAGTTGTATAAATAGCAAAGTTCTGTACTGTCCATTTTCCAGAATAGCTTTCTGCAGATTTCTCTCTCTGTCCTATCAATCCTCCCTCTCCCCCATGAGCCAGTCTCAGACAGAAGAGACACAAGTACAGCCTAGTCACAAAGCCACTGGAGAGTTCATGCTTATCTAGGACTATTGTGTGAAAGGTACAACTGCCCCTCAGTTCTCCATTCACTAGCTGGATCCTGAATTTAGGGTGGAGTTAAGGTAGAATTTGAATTCTATTTTAGTAAATTTGTTTTTTTCTCCACCCATTTTAATATTTGAATTCTGTATCAGTTTTGAGTTTCAGTCTTGGTATCCATACACTAAAAATATGCTTGCATTAGAGAATCACAAAATTCTAGAATTATTTAGGTTGGAAAATACCTCTGAGATCATTAAGTCCAGCCATTATCACTGTCTTTGTGTTCTTATTGGTTTGGAAGACACATTTTGAAGATTATGGGGAGGAGAGAGAGAACAAGCTTTCAGAAGTGACTTACTCTCTATACTAAGTTTTAAAAACTTTAGGTGTGAAATTATTATTTAATTAGGTAGTATTATTTATATAAAATTAAATCAAACACCTATTTATTTGTTAGCTAAAATAATATATAATTTGCATTTATGTAAAATGTAAAATGAAAGTTTTTAATGAGTAAGAATATTCCCAAGTGCTGTGAATTGAATGTATAATTGATTTTGATTAGGCCTTTGAAAACACCCTGAAGTCTTGGGAGGACAAACAGAAGTATGATTCCTGCAAACCTGTCATTCGATCTCCCTTGTACCCTCAGCAAGCTGTTGAGTTGGCTACAGAAGAAGAAGTTGCTCAGATCCAGTTGTGCTCACAAGCTGCAGAAGAACTTATTACCAGGTACAGTAAAATTAATAAGTTGGATTGGCAACCTAGACACCAAGACTGAATTATTAATGCAAATTCATACAGAGACTTAGAAGTGTACATTTTCCTTGGTTTTTGATTAAAGTTTTGTTGCCACTATATCAGTTGTTTATTTCTAATTAAAAATTTCTATTTCATTTTTACAGCTCAACTTCTTTTTGTGTGCTTTTCCTTTGCATTTTTAAAAAATTTATTTATGTGCTTTTGCGTTGGTTTTTTTTTTCTTGTAAATACCAACTTTCTGAAGTAGCAACAGAAATGGAAAACTGGAAAGCTTCTTTGCAAAAATTGAAACTTCTCTTTTTATGACAAAGCAAAAATATAATTGGGAGTTATTGGAAAAAACCCTTTAGAAGTCAACTCTAGAAGCCAGCAGGATGGACTATTCAGTCATTCATATGGGCTGAGATAAAAGCTTTTTTTTTAAATCAGAACATTTTATAAAGCTTCTATTCATTTTATCATAACAACTGATTATCTTTAGCATCAAAATCACCAGTAATATAAGAAAGGAAGGGCATCATACTCTCTCTATACTGCAGCCATAGACAAATAATTTAGTTTATCAATTACCCAAAGTGAAGTTTAGCCAAGACATCTTAAAAACTTAACTCTTCTAGAGATGGTCTGGAGGTTGTAGTTACAGTTGGACTTCCCATAATCTTGAAAGACTGCAGCCAATTTTCCTGTCACATCTGAAGGATATGCCTTGTGAAATAGGTGTAAGGGTTTTTAAGATAATTTCAAGTAAGTTTTTGCAATGTGCTAGAGTTTTCCTCTGTAGTTTACTTGAATTTATAGGACCGACATTTTTTGATCCATTTTTTTTTGTATAGCATTAGTGTTATAAGACAAATGTATCTCAGTATTTTGTAGCATCATAAATAATCTGTGTGATGGATATAACTTCTATGAGGTGCTATATTGCTTGAAGAAATACTTGCCTTTCAATTTTTGTTATAAAGGACTATAATTTTCTAAGTGTTTTGTGAAACACATTCTTGCGAATTTTCTCATCTGATGAAGTTGTGTACTCAAGAATTATTCTTTAAAGAAATTAAGAAACATTATTCTCCTTTTTAAATGTTTTTGTAGGATCTGTGAAGCAGCAAAAGTGCATGGCCTCTTGGAGCAGGAGCTTGCTCATGCTGTTAATGCATGTTCACATGCATTAAATAAAGCCAACCCAAGGTTTCCTGAGGTAAAGAAGAACAGATTTATATAAATAAGCTTTAACATCTGGGTGCACAAGCTTGTGGCATGGGGACCGTCCCCTGTCCCCATTTGTAAACAAGTTGTATGAGAAGGCAGAAGATGCAGTTTCTGCATTCCCCAGTGTTGTCCCCACCTGGTAGTGTGCAGGCATATCCTCAGAGAGGGTGGAGGCATGACAGAGGCTGAAACAGATCTGTTACTACATAAAGGTCATTTTCTGTGGATACTTTCACAGAAATTTTCATGCTTAATTGCTATCCAAATGCTATACAGAGAAGGCAGAGGAGCTGAGGGGAAATGAGTTTCCTGGTTTCTCTCTTCACACTAGATAATCAGAGTGTTTTCAAGGACTGGACCCAGAACTGATTAATTAGGTAGAGGCTGTCCATATCTAACCTAAATTGACACATGGTAAATATGTTAGTTGACCTTTGCTTCTTAAAGTATGGTTAGTAGCTTGCTTCTGCTGAGGATAAGGTGAAAAATTGAAGTCAATAGTCATTGTTAAATGAGATTCACAACTTTTCTGCTGGCTTTTGTCATATGTGGATTGATATGGTGGCTGATCACCTGATGATCTTCAGGACTGTATTAATGTCATACTGAATGAAGTTGAGGAAAAGACAGTAAATAGATACTACATTTTTGGTTTCTATTCTCAGTGCTGAGCAGATGGTCAGTTTAGAGCTAAACTGATGTATTTCTCCTAGGAGAAAGCACTTAAGATCTGTGCTGTAAGGTGAAAGTACTTAGTCTGACTTGCATCACTTTAAAGAATGTTTATGCTTCTTATTCCCCAGAGCCTTACCAGAAACACTGCCATGGAGATAGCTGTCAATGTGAAGGCCTTACACAATGAAACAGAATCTCTGCTAGTAGGAAGAGTTCCTGTGGTAAGGTCACAAAGCACATGGCTTTATTCCTTCATTCAGATCATCCATGATTTTTTCTTTGCTGATTTTTGTAAATTGGTGCCAAAGTGAGGACACACTGCAAGGAGCTCTGCAAGGAGAAGATTACACTGCATTTGTGGTTGGATCAGAATGAGTTTTGAAATCTTCTTTTAGGTTGGCATCCATCTTGCCTCACTTCAGACAGCTAAATCATTGCTTGGACTCTTCTTGTTAAAAGTCAGTGGAAAGAAATAGGTATCCTTGGGAGGCTGATTCTTAAATGCTATATTCTGGAGATATAGCATTTAAGAGAACTTTTGGAGAACTATTATGGGACTGTCTTCAGAGTTTAAGGGGAGCTAGGGTGAGAACTGTTCAGACTCAATCAACTTCTACAGACCTAATCTGGGCAAGTAAATATCACTCTTGTTCTAATACCTGTCAGGAGTTATAAAATAATCTTTAACTGGTAAGTATTCAGTAAACCCCTAATGGTACTTGAAGACTTTGTATCTTTCACATGTTTTATTTTACAGTGTTTTCAAAGGGAAAGATATTTCATTAGATGTTTTTGTCCAAGAAAAGGGAAAAAATCCCTGCTGGTTTTTTTCAAATTGCTATTGCTAATCCCATATATTTCAGGTTTAGTGGGGAATTAAAATAGAGATTAAAAAAAAAATTTAAATAGTTTTACAAAAGTAATTAGAAGAAAATATTTAAGTTGGTGATGCCGTACTAGGACCAGTGAAATTTATCGAGACAGTTTGGAAATAATGTTATTATGGGAACCTTCCCATTAAAACATTACCTATCCTGCAGCAGGTTGTGATCTCAATGTGTTGTTGAACTGGGCCCTTGTTGAGGCTCCAAAGCTTAATTTGATTCATTTTTCCGTTTCTGAATTTTTACATGTTGTACTTCTGCTTCTCAGTATGGTTGTGCAAATGTCTTCATGAGGCTATATCAGACCCTTTTTTTAGTAAAAAGGCTGTTTGGAAGGTACCAAGACAATATTCCAGAGATGTGCAATACACACATTTGACATGGTGCTTGCTTAGATCACTCTTTTACAGTCACAGTAACAACAGTTAACTGTTAATAGGGTAAGCAGTTAACTGCTTAACCCTATTGCCATGTATTTTATAAATGCTGAAGTTGCCTGTATGCTGGTCCCTCATTCTATTAAAATAGAGAGAGATGAAGTGTAAGATGTTGCTTGATGCATCAGCCACTCCCATCAGAAACTGTTCTTCTAAGGATCTTTTTCCTCTGACAATGACAAGACATTTTTTCTTTCATATCTTCCTCTAATTTTTTGGTGTCTTCACTTCTCCCACATCCCTCTCCTGTGATCGAAGCTCTTGAGGGCAGTAAACCCATGCCTTTAGTGCTTATACTATTTGGTTTAACCCCAGCCAGCAACTAAACTAGGACACTTGGTAAGCTGCTTCTTTGGTTGCCATTTACTGGCTGTTGAGTTCTGCTCTTACAGCTCCTGAGGAAGAGAAAAAAACTGTAAATAAACATAAAACAAGTCTGTGGTTCCTTCCACCTCCTGCAAGAACTATAATTAACAAATTCATACAATTCTCCTACAACAGTAGGAGAATTAAATCTCAACAAATGGTAAAATACAATTTTTAGTGAAATGATAATAACACGGGATGATTTGAGGTGGATGTGACCTTAAAGATCTTCTAGTTCCAACTCCCTGCCATGAGCAGGAACATCTTTTATGAGACCAGGCTGCTCAAGATGGGATAATGAAGCTGATTTGGGGAATCTCTTGGATGCTTATGGCTAGAATACAGTTTGGAAAAAATTAAAAATACTATCTTTTGTCTAGATACTTTCCAATGGCATTGTATCCATTTTTTAATCTTAAAAAGCATTTCCAGTCTGGAACTGAGCACAGTTTTCAAATGCATTAAGGAAAAAGTATGACAGACTCTTTCATTTCAATGGAATAAAATTATCTAAACTCACTGAAATAAAATATTTTCATATCAAAAATTTAAACAGAGAAGGAATTGAAAAATCCTTTATTTTTATTTCTTCATTCATAGGGTGCATTTTTATTTTGGAAATAAGATTTCCCAAGATGTTGTAAGAGGAGAATTTGCCCTGAATTGCTGATCCTTTCTATACTGCAATTATTATTTTGGATTTATTTCAGGAGTACCATCAGATGAGCATTTTTTTGTCCCCAGGCAAAATGTTTTCCTCTGAGAATCAAGCAATTAGATAAGTACTTGTTGAGAAAGATAGAATTATTTGCTTCATTCTTTTATAGAAAATAGATGACTTGAGTAATTTCTCAGAAATGAAAACACAAGAAAAGTTGTAACTTCTTCTTAGAAAAGTGGCTCTCTCTCTGTGTGCCAAATTAACTGAACTGTTCAAATGCCAAAAAAAAAGCAAAACAAAACAGATAAGTCAAAAGAAAGATCAAAGTCTGCTTATGGACACCGAATTCTCTGTGCTTTAGCAGAGAAAATAACATGATAGCAAAGGGAGCTTATATTTCCAGTATCTATACTAGACATTAAGATCTTACCAAAGATGGCCTCTCATTTGACAGATGGGAACATATGCAGACTACTGAAGCAAAGGAAAGACATTTTTGTTAGGTAGGATAAATTAATGGGGTTAATAATTCATCACTAAACTCCAGCAATGTCAAAATATTTTTCCAGCACCAGAGATACAAAATTTTCTTATAACTCCATTTTAAAAATGCATTCACTAGGATGTAACAGAATTAGATCTTTTCAGAGGATATTCTGCACTGCTTTAGGACTATTTTTACTTTAAAGAGAGAAATAGATGTTCAGATTGCTTTATTAATGATTCCAAGCAACTTGGTCTGGGATTCAACTCTACCTGAAAATGGTGTTTCAACAATCCCAGAGGAGCTCAAAACAGCTTTTCAAGGGATCAGCTTCCTGCCTTACCTCTTCCACATGGGTTCACTCACACAACAGCTGCAGAACAGTTTTCAGACTGGAGTTTCAAAGGAAACAAGCATCTCTGTGGGGTTCTCAAAGTCTTAATAGAGCCAAATTCACATGCGTTGTCAAATCCCAATGTTTTTGTACAGCCACCACTTTCTTTTTCTCTTTGGCCTTTACTGATGTACTTTTCTTTTTGCCTTCTGCCAGGGAGTTCTTTCCTCCCTCAGCCAGGAGCAGTGCCTATTGCTCCCTATTTCACCTATTTAGAATGAGTAGTGCAGGTATCATATCACCACTGGAAGACCTTTGGGAATAGAAATCTTCAGCAAGATCCATTTCTTCATACTTGAACATGAGAGAGTTATCAACCATCTGAACACATTTGCAAAAAATAACTGAGGCTTGTTACCATCTACTCAATTTTTTTACACCACTTTTCATACAAAGATTTTTCAGCCGCTTGCTCTTCTCATCAGGTTTTCTCTCCCTTCTGTTGGCAGTTTCCATTTCTAGTGTGTCCTTGTAGTGGTGTTATCAGATAGCTCATGCTCTGTAAAGACTCAGGAGTGCAGGGAAGGATGACAGGGATTGACAACTGTGCCCAGACGGTCTACACCAAAAGTCTCAGCTGTCTCAGTCATCCCTTTGTGATTGGGACTGTACTAAATGTAGTATCAGCGTGGTCTCACGCACCTCTGAAGGAAAGTCTAACTTTGGAAGATTATTTGTCTTCACCATTTGTTGACACAGTCACCATGAAGTAATCATCTGTTTGTGTGTGGTAACAAGATATCTAGACTTAAATGTTAAACCTCATGAAACTAAAAGTCCTATTTTTCTGGCCTGTTTATAAACAGCAGTTAGAAGCTCCCCATGAAGAACTGTTGTCTGATGCTTTGCACAGTGTGGAAATAGAGTTGAGAAAACTTGCTGAGATTCCTTGGCTTTATTATGTTTTTCAACCAAATGATGATGAGGTAAGTTTGAGTAATATGTTCTGATTTTAACTGAACTTAATTTTCTTTTGATAGGGAAAAGTAGATTACAATTTTTCATGATCTCTTCAGGCACTTTCAGTAGTGATGCTGGATAATTTCTATCTGCTATGAACAATCTTCTAAGCTTAGTGCTTTTTTTTGGTGTTTTATTCCCTTTTGTGAATGTAAAGGTTTTGATTGATACATAAATAAATGAAACATGTATTTTAAATTTGTATTTAATAATTCAAACATGTATAGAGTTAAATCCTAACATTATTCTATACAGAAGTAAATTTGGGTCTTACTTTTTGAGGCTGACTATGAATTACTGTCACAAGCATATAATGTAACTGTTGTTTCCTCTTAAATAAAGGTAATTATGCCTCTTTTCTCATGCAGGATCCTCCTCTGGATTATGCTAAAAGAAACAATAGAAGTACAGTGTTTCGTATAGTGCCAAAGTTTAAAAAAGAAAAAGTTCAGAAGCATAAGACCAGCCCTCAGCCTGGTATGTGTTTTGAAATTGCAAGAAAAGTAGTAGCATTTGCAGTAAATGTGATTTTATGGAGTTTTTTTGGTAAGAGGTGACATGACTTACCTAAAACTAAGGTCAAAGTGGAAAGCACCTGAGCTAACTGGCGTCTTCATTAGGATAAATGTTTCTTTCAGTGCATTTAGAAAGCATTCAGTAGGACCCCAATACTCCCAAGTGAACCAAACAACTACTGTGAAAATACTTAAAAAGTTCTATCATGCAACAGGATTTGTGTCTTTGCTGGTGGTTACATTTGATTTACTCATAGCCATACAAGCCATGGGTAAACACATTGTTTCCCTGTGACACTCCAATTCAGGTTTTTCAGGTTAGTTTTAGATGTGAAATAACTTTTATCACACTGGTTTAATTAACCAGTTACTCTTTAAATTTTGGGTGGGTTATAGGTTCATTAAGTGAGACAGATCAAACAAAAAATCATGATAGTCAATACTGATTTTTTAATTAGAAGTTGAACAAACTCCACCCTCCTCTCTTCCCATTTTTATTCATGAGTTTACTTCCTTAAGATTACGTCCAGAACATAATCAGTGATTAGATGGTCCTAGAACTGTTTCTGTGTCTTTATTCTTTAAATGAACAGTTGATCACAATCTACAAAATCTTGCAGTTGTTGATCAGATTTAAGTTTCAGATTAGACATCAGATTTCTTTTCATTATAAAGTGAAGCAATCAGCATTGAATGAAACTGCAAAATTATAGCAATGAGTAGCATAACTATTTTTTTAATATATGTGGTCTTAATGGGACTAATGTGGGCAACTAACCTTAGAGAACAATGTTTTACAGAGAGCTTCTTAATGGCCTATGTAACACAGTAGCTTAAAGAGTACTTTTTGTCTTAATTAAGAATACTAGAATCTGTTAATTAAAACTGGACTTGCTTGCTGCCATTGCTATATTTGAGGTATGGTTGCTATTTTAATTTTATATGTTAATGAGTTTTTGAAGGCTTCTCCTCTCCCTGGATGACTACTAATAAATTAATGGCATAAAGCAGAACAACATTAGACTTTGCATCACTGATCCTAAGCTGGTTTAATGTGAATTTGTTGGGACAAATGAGGTTTTAAAGGCTTTACTGAAGAAACTGGAGTAAAGCTGAAAGCATGGCTGCAAAGCAAAGAACCCCAACTTTGTTTAGATACTTTCTTGTGTTAACTGCTAACCTGTAACCTGCATGTAAAAAGGAAATTGTCAGTTTTTGTGGAAAAGACACCTCTAACCTTTCCCTTTGCTAGCACGGCAGTTCTACTCTGTTTTCCACTCTCTTTGGCCTAACCTTTGCTTGTGATGCATTTGAGCATGTAGAAATTAAGGGGGTTTTGCTCTTAACTTTGGTAGTTCAAAAATGGGGCACAGATGAAGTTGCTGCTTGGCTGGATCTGCTCAGTTTGGGAGAGTACAAAGAAATCTTCATCAGCCATGACATCCGAGGCTCTGAGCTTTTACATCTGGAAAGGCGAGATCTTAAGGTATTTCCTTTGTGCTACTTTTCTGCTATTGACCATTTTCTTTGACAAAACAACAACCAACTTTTCTTCTTTCCCTGCACTTGTTATTGCTTGTAGCTTGGCTTACACTGTGCAAATATGCAATAAACTAATATGCGCTGTCCTTGGGCCTGACTTTCTGAAGTGCTGACTTGAACTCACAACCAAGAATATCTGTGTTATCCAAAATTCCTTTCTTTTTTTTTTTCCACTTTATGTAGAATGATAGTGTTGCAGTTTATGTCAGAAGGCATAGGAGAAGCACATTTGATATCTTACTGGCATCTGTGTAATATAATGTTTTCATCAAGAGTTCATTGTTTCCATTAAACATGGTCAGTATGGATCAGTTGATGGTGGTTATAATTATTTTGAATCTATTTCCTGCAGGGGCTGATCTGCTCCACATGATTTATTCTGTATATATTGGATATAGTGGATGTGAGAGAGATAAGCAGCTTAATAAATTGCAGTATTTGGCTTACATGGCGTTGGTGTCTGTGTGTCAAAATAGGTTTTCTCATTGGTGACTGACCTCTGATTTTGCCTGTATAGATTTTTTAAGAAGAGTATTTTATTTCGACTCCAAAATTGTAAAACCTTTTTCCTCTGAGGTCAGATAGATAAGTTTTGCAGGGAGAAATGTTATCCAACAGTTTGAGGCTGTTATTTGAGCTTGCTGGTCCTTTTCAGGAATGACTTAAGTGCATCCATTATATGTAATAGTGGCTATATCTTTGGGGATTCATTAAATGACTTCTTCCAGGAACTCGGTAGTAATGAGTTCTTGGTAATGGGTTTTGCAACTGCTTTTAGCATGTAAGAGGGGAAATAGGATATCGTATAAATTGCAAACATTTACATTTAGAGTGCAAGTCATTGTTCTAGCCACAGTGCAGTACTCTCCAGGTAGAGACAATATTTTCATATAAATGTGTTATTTTATGTATAGTTTTTTATATAGTGTGAAATCCTGATGTTATAAGGTAGTGCTTGCATTGTGTGACTGTTGCAATAGAAAGCAGATGCTGAAAATAGCTGTGTTTGAGATAATCTGTTTGGCTGTTGTGTATTATTTTACTCTTTGGTATTAGATTGCCTAAGCTTCTTTCAATTGAAGTTAAATTCCTTTCTTTCAGGATAGTTTCTGACAGGGAGGGACTGTTTCAGGACAGTCCCTCCCTGCAAAACTTTAGAAAAAGAAGACTGTCCAAGCAATCCACCACAGTGTTCCAGTGATGGATGTTGCAAGTCCCTATTCTGAATGGGTGCTGAACAAACTTAACATTCAACTGAGAAACTCAGCATCACACAATGCATAGGTTTGCTAAAATGTTAAGAACATTTTAAAAGTCTAACTTGTTGGAATAAATTATGGTGGGTAAGATCAGTGTTAAACTGGACATGGCTTCTGGCCATGCCTTATTTCTCATGAGTACCAATTTGACTGCATGCCCAGTGGACTGGCACTTAAACCAAGTAAATATCTGCAGCAGGCTAATGATCAGCCCGTTATCCCTGTTGCTAAGGCTCATGTTGGTTCAGTGTATACAAAATCCCATCACAAAGGTCTGTGCCATGAAATATCTAAAAGCTTGTCTTGGAGGGCCTGCAGAGAGCCTATTGTCTCCTCTATCCAGTTTACTCATTGCCTGGAGACACGTAGGATGAGGAGTTGCTCTACACAAGTTGCCAAGGGCATGCCCCGAGCTAACCAAAATCTCGCTCCAGAATGGCCCCATGTGCTCGTTCGCAGATGCTGAGAGCTTCCAAATCAGCGCCGTTCATGAGCTGGGCCAGGCTTTTGGCCAGGCATGGCTTGCACTCTGTGTAACAGCACTGAACTTAAATAGCAGAGTTTAATGCTCATCCTGCTGATTATGGGGCAGGGTCTCTGCAGGGAGCCAATTAAGGATGGCTCAGGCAACCTGCAGTTTTCTGCCAGTGACCTGAATTGGTGTCAAGAAGTGTAATGTGCTACTTGGGAAATGAGGAACATGTCGCAAGCTGCCCTGTGAATCTTTCCTCCCTTTGGCTATCAAGGTGTGCAGATGAGCCTTCAGTGCTCTTGCAAGCTATAATCTGTCTGCAGCCTCTCCTCCACTGCAAGGCCTGTGCTTCCTGACAAGCTAAATGAGATCACCTTGATTCATGAGCTCCTAACTCATGTGAAATACATTTATCTCTATTACCTTTCATGTCTGCAGCAGGAAAAATTGCTGCCTGTTTTAATTGAATCCTCTGAGCCCACCTTTCTTTTTGTGGTCAAAAGTAGAGATAAAAAGGAGGATTGGAGAAGGATTTGAAGGATGAAACACTCTTCCTTTGCATGCATCACGGGAAAAGATTGATATGCTGACAGAAGAATTGGGCTACTCTAATTGTATTTATGCATAGCTTGTGGATCCCATTCTCAGGGAGCTCTGTGTGGCAACTGGCAAATGAAGAACCAGAATACCTCTTTCCACCCAGTCCTTGCAGTAATGATCTTTCTCCAACCTCTTATGCCTGATTTAATTTAGGGGGATCTTAGAAATTTACACTCGTATAATTTTCTTTTGCTTGATGAATGGCTGGGCAATAAATTGTGTATTATTCTGCAGAAACTGTAGAAAGAAGGCTTATTTGTGACTTTTTTTAAACCTTATTTTACAAGCAAACTTATTGAAAACTAGACTGATTTTTCAGAAAAAAATATTTGCATTCTTAGCACTGATAACCATGTTCCTATGCAGGCAGCTTAGTCTTAAGCAGAACTGCAACACATTTGGTAAGACAAGGGGATGGATGTCTCCTTTAAGCTCCATAGTAATGTTGGTTTCCTTGGAGAAAGGCTTTCCATGCCACAGATCAACTTGATAAGCAGTGCCAGTCAAACTAAAATCTGTGACAAGGACTGTGGCCCTCCATCCCTGTGTTTGGCAGTAGCATGTTTTGAAGAAGTTCTTTTGTGGAAAAAGTTTTGTTAAATTTGTTAGATTTCAGATATGCTAAATGGCTTTTTATACTGGCGATTCGAGTAGGTAGATTTCACATTTAGATGATATTATTAAGGAGTTCTTATATAAATTGTTTGCTAGTGGTGGTACATTTGGCCAAAAAATGTCCAGGAAATGGCACAGTGGTTAGGGAGAGCAGGAGGAGAGGTGATGCTGTAGTTCTAAGGCCATATCTGGGAAAAAAAAAAAAAGACTATTTTTTTTCTTCAGACTCTGGCTAGAGTTTCTTCTTCAAAACTGTAGTTTAGTTAAATTGAATTTTTGTTAACTAGATATCAATTAGATATGAACAGATTATGAAGAGGATGATTAAACCCATGCATGCACAAATATAAGAGATATTTGAGGACCTTATTCTTTGAATGATGCATGATATGCTGATGTTGCAAATCCTTTTAGTCTGCAATGAGAGAATTTCAGCAAACTTTTCTGCATGAGCAGTAAACTGAGAATACCAGATAGCATCTAGTGTCATGACTGTATAAATTCTAGTTTCCACCAAACCAAAAACTATTATAAAAGCATAAAAATTCTGAGTTTTTGGTAGGATTTTTTTCCCCTTTGGAAGTGTAGCAGAAAGGGGTCCCCAAAATTTCTGATGAGGCTCTTGAGACTTGCTGTTTTGATATGCATTACAGCAACTTCAGCTGGAACAGAAATAAACCCAAAATCTCTTGCCTCTGAGTCAAAGGTGTTGTGAAATGCTTTACAAAGGCTGGTGGGAAAAGTGGCTGAGTTTTTTTGGAATGTCATAATATGTTTCTTTCTGATTTTGAACTCTGGCAGCATTTCACTATATTGCTTATCCAACAGAAGTTCTACTCATGAAAATATATTTGTTCTGAAGAATTTGTAAGTTATTAACCTTTAAATTGTGTGGTTTGTTGTGGTTTGGAAAGTATCCTTGTGGGTTTTCCCTTATGTAGAATTCCCTCCAGATAGCAACTAGGCTATTTCATTCATTTCAGTAGTCATGTGTGGTTTTTTTGATTCACTTGAGAATTGAGTTTAACATAAAAAGGACAATATTACAGAAATATAAAATTATAAATAGTACTGTCATTTTAGGATGAATTTGACTACTACCTACATTAACTCTCTTAACTTAAAAATTAGTACTGCATTTGTTTATAAGTGAGATGAGTATTAGTGAAAATAAAATATAAATTTCTGTGATATGGAAAATCAGGAGTTTTTTTCAGGTAGTTTATGAACAGCACTTGCTTTGGGAGCTTTTATGAACAAATGTTGAACTCCTTAATTCTGACACCTTTGTGCCAAAGTCCTGTAAAGGATGACTATCTATTTATAGTGCTGATAGTTTTCAACTGAAAAAACAACCAAGTAGTTTTTCTCACTAACATAACCAGAATTCAGTCTTGACTCTTTGAAAATTAAACCATCTGTTTAATCTTGGCTGCTCTACCTTTACAATAAAATAATTAATTCATGTCCATTTTACCCCCCTTTCTTCCAACATTAAATGCATGCTAACATTTTAAAGTAATGTAGAAAACAGATTTTTCTGAGGTCTCTGTGGCTGTAGAAATGTAGATACAGTCTTTGTGTAGAGTATGTACAGAATAATATATATGGTTTCATTTCCCATTCTTTATGAGAAAATTTTTTTCAAGCTGCCTAATTTCCCTCCCTTCTTTTTAATGTCTTTGTAATGGAAAAATTGTCCTAATAAAATGAAATTATTTATATTTCAGAAAAATAGTTAAACTTTTCTAATTTGGCTTTTTTTTTTTTAGTTATTTAACCACAATCTATTTATATAAGGTTTATTCTACAAATAACTAGTGTTTTACTCTGCTGATTGCTCAACACCACTACAACATGGATTTTAAAGACTTTTTCATAGCTGAGTTTTACAGATAAGGGAAGCAGATTTCCATCAGACTGAGCTGAAAATTCATTACTGTGGTGGGAGATCATTAGCACAGCTGGGCATCCCCTTCTGTTTCTCTGATCATTGGACCAGCCAAAATTGAAATAGGATGCTGCTAAAGCTATTACTAATAGTAGAAGAAGTTTGCTACAAAAAATTCTTGTCTGTTGTTGCGTACAGAGATGGGTCTGGAAACCAATAATAGAAACATTTCAGCTGATGTGAATGATTTAGTGGCTACAAGGAGATTTACTCTTGTGCTTTTTACATTTCCTTTGGGATATGACTATCATGTTTCTGAGAATTTTTCTTCCAGCTCTCTAATCAAGAACATCCATGGTAGGAGATGTAACCTTTTTGGAATGAAAAACAAAGGCTTACTCTTTCTATTGCTCTCTAAAGGGAAGTTGTCCTACATGCCTGTAGCCATTACATCCACTTTCCCTTGAGAAACTGGGGATATGTGTGTTTGCTGATTAAAGCAGACATCATAGGCCCTCAGATCAAGTGACATTGCTGGACAGAAGTTCCAATCCGTCACATTCTACCAAGCATTTGATTGCTGTGTTAGAGAGGAGGGGGAGATTGTTCTCTTTATTTTGCCAGAAATTGTGAAAGATGTTTGTATTTAGATGTCAAGCCAAAGATGGTTTTGACATATATTGAAGTGCCCTGGGTTGTCACTGTTGCAGGTAAGTAATTTTTTGTCTGCCAGACAGAGAGGGATTAATTGTATGTTCTAAGCAGTCTTTTTGTAAAGCAACTCTTGCTAACACTTCCTGGTTAGTGTTGATTGCAGTGAGCACATTTCTAGACATGTGTTGCATGGATAGGTCATAATCAATGGGGTTTTTTTCCCATTTTTAAAGTAAACTTCCCTCTTTTTCTTCTTCTCTTTTTTTCTTTTCCTATTTTTAATTTTTCTGTAGGACCTGGGGATAACGAAAGTGGGTCATATGAAGCGAATTCTCCAGGGAATTAAAGAGCTCAGCAAGAACACCCCTTTGTCTGAAGTGTAATTATGCTGGTGCTTTTCTTAAAGAGAGAAGAGAAAGTTGCTGGAGAAGCAAAGCTGTTGCAGGCACATGGCTGTCCTTGTAGTTTATGGAGGAATAAGCACCGGTGTTGTACAGGCTAGCATCTCTGAATTGTTGTGTGGTGAAGAACTTGCATCAAGAGTACAAAAGGATTTGTGCCAAAACAAAAAGGAAAAGGTGATATGTTCTGTGAAGAGGCTTTCTTGGTGTGCAAATCAGCCAGTTTGGATAAGCCCACTTTGGTAAATTGATCGGCTGATGGTGAACTGCACTGACTGGAAAATATAATCAAGAAATGATTGCTTTGCTTACATGCAGCTCAGTATGCCTCTCCTTATGCTGCAGCAAGATGCCACTGTACAGCATGAGGTCATCTGGTTTTCCTCTGAGGTGTAGCTCTGTGAAACCTCCCGTGCAGGAGACCAGGAAGTTTGGAAGGTTCAACACGTGAGCCTGGCAGTGCCGCAGGTATCCAGCACTCGCTGGCCATGCAGAAGAGGGGAGAGATACCTCGTGATACCATGAATGCAAACTATAATGCATGGTGTGCCTGCCTGAATTGTCTGTTGTTCTGTTGCATGACACATCTGATACTTTAAACACTTGAACAACTTTTTTATCGGTTTGAATGAGATTTAATTTATTGCTACTTGAGTGTCTTTTTTTTTTTTTTTTTCCTCCAGTTTCAGGCACTTTTCTATTCTTCAGTGTTGTGTTATGCCTAAAATGTGTTCTACAGCAAAGGGTGTGTGGGTGTGGAAACTTAGCATTTGTGCCATATTCAGCAGATTATATATGATTGAAACACTGTACAGTTAGATTTTTAAATATATCATGTACAGAAGGTTTATCAGGTAACTAACTTATGAGAATTTTTGAAAGACCGGTACCTCACAAAAACATCAATTGGCTTCCTGCATGGAAAATGATAAAGAATCTTCTCATGGTGCATTTTAATGTAGTTATTCAGTTATCTTAAACATCTGTAGCATATTTGAACTTGTAGGCACTAATGGTTTTATTTATTCTATTGTTCAAAAGCAGGTTTAAATATTAATGAAATTTTCTTAAAGGAAAATTTAATTTTATTTATCACGCATAAGAAGATATTTAAAATGTAGCAGCTGATTTGATTTTTGTGGGGTAAACTTTTATTTGTTGCTAATTAACTATTAATTTAAAAATGCATCTGTGTTCATTTCTTTAAAAAGGTATCAATTTGTTTCTTGACAGCACTCCGCCATCAGTAGGCCATAAAAATTAAAAAACCCAGACTTAAAGGTTTTAGGCTATGCATGCTAAGATGAATCACATGCAAGACAGTGATCCATGAGTGTAAACTGGTTAGAAAATTAAAACCATCTTTGTTTAGAAATTGCTCTAGACCAGAGTTTGTAAGATATTTACACTTTACTTAAATGAAACAGGTTCATAATTTAAGTTCCTGGTTAACTTTTCACAGAACTATTAATCTAGTCAGAAAATAAATTTCATATATCTACAAAAAAAATCCTACCTAAATGTTTGAGATAAGAGGACTTTGCACCACCTGCCAGAAAACTTGCACAGAATTGCTCTCTCCTTGCTGTTCCTAGCAATGTGTCATTGCAGCACAAGGAACACTTGACTTTCACCTAATCAAGTAGCTTTGATGTTTCTTGCTTGTTAAAGAATATCTTAATATCTATTTATGTTTTCCTCATGGGCAGCAGAGTAAGGTTGCATTTGTTTTTCACCAAAACTTATTTTCTTGTATAAAGGGGCCAGTGTCAAGTACTGCATCCTGGTTTTGCCCTCCGTTTCTCATGCATATGACAGGAGTTGTTCCATGGCAAGTAGATGGGACTCATCCCTTGGAAAGTAAAATCTATTATTCTCATTGTTTTATTTGGAGAAAAAAATCAAAAGAAACACAAAATGCTTAATTTTTATCTTATTGTAGTTCTTTGTGTTCTTGGTGCTGTAGGTTCAACAGGCACCACTCTGGAAGTTCTGTAGACATGATGATTATTCTGGGAAACAAACAAAATGTAAAGGCCATTTTCTATTAGGTTTTGCATTAAAAAAACCAAATAAAAATGCATTTTCTAAATGATATGATTTTTCAGGCTGTTGTATGAAAAGCATATGCATAAAATGGAAAGTTAGGCAAACAATGGGAAGTTTGTTGGTTTTGGTTTTATTTTAATGTACTTGACATTCACCCCTTTAATGACATTCAGGTGACATCTGCCAAGTCTTTGTAAGCTTTATTTCCTTTTCTCTTTGGTTCTCCATAAGCTACACTGTATTTTAACATGTGGCAGCATTTTAGCATATTGCTGTTACAGTAGACAACATAGATAATCTTCTGGTCTATTCAAGGACGTAATACATAGCAGAACTTTCTTTGCTTTCCTAACTGTAAGATACAATCTCTTTACAACTTTCAGCCTTGCTGTATGTAATGCATTAAGATAGGCTATGGAACCAGATCTCTTCAAGTCACTGTAGAGGTCTGTGCTGAATATATTAAAAATGGAAGCTGCTTTTGGGCAGGGAAAATGGGAAAATTTTGTTTGTAACACAACTTTCTTATGGCACTCCTCAAATTACCTCAGTATAGGACAAATGATCAATGATCATTTTACTAAATGACCACCAAAGAATTTAACTTTGATTGTCCTAAGCAGTTTTTTTAAAACACGTAAGTAGGAAAAAGCAAAACTGTAAGTATCATTTATGCTGTATTTATTAGATGTCCAGGAGAGCAAATTTTATGCAACTCTATGCCTTAGACTAGTGTTGGCTTTGAAGTGCAAATGCATCTGACAAGGAGGCTCAAAATATTTTTACAGGGGTTCTCTGTGGAGGTCATGGGTTGTAACTGTGTTTAAGTGGCATGGCTTTTTTGAAGACCTGAACACCGTGTTACTCTCTCATGGTTATTTTAAGTATTGGGGTTTTTTCCTTACTGCTGTAGAAGTCCCAGCTCCTAGAACTAAGTACATAAATCTCTACATTTTTAATAAACTGTATTGTCCCTAATTTAATCCTGCTGTAAAAAGTGCTTCAAAGCACACATCCCAATATTTCAACAAAACCAAGGTAAACATATCCCTAAAAGCAGTTAGCTTTTTTAGAAAACAAGATCCTGTGGAGCCTGACTCAGCATGCCAGATTTATCAAGACAATCCCTATACA
>WBNO01004779.1:0-17287 GCA_013400575.1 Peucedramus taeniatus | reverse complement strand
CCCCCCCCCCCCCACCCAGTCAAATACACACAATTGCTGTGGTCAGTATACATTTAAGCCTGAAAGGAGTGCAGAATAATCTGCATTTTTTTGTAGTGGCTGGTATTTGTATAGATTAAAAGCTCTACACCTCAGAGAGAGAAACATGAGAACTGCATGTTTTAAAATGGGAGCAGGTTGCTAAATATAAGTTGCTGTTTTGTCATTTTCAAGTAGGATTTGCTCAGTTCACTGTATTTGATTGCTGTAGCAACCTCTGTTTAGGTCATGCAAGTTTTGCCTTTATAAAGCCTCATGACTTCTTTTTAGAAACTGAATGAAATCAAGCCAACTCATGGTTGTAGGTGTTGGAGATGTTTTGCAATACTTCAGAGAAAAGAAGGTTCAAAAATCAATTTTTTTATAAGATGGCAAGGGAAAATTTTCTTTGATACATTTTTATGTCTCTCCCCTTAACCATTATTCTTTTCCCCTGAATGTCTCTTTCTTTCAAAGAAAAAAGCTTTGAACTCAGAAGAACAGTAAAGTGTAAAGCATATGATCAAAAACCCTCCCAAACTATTTCATTCTAGTATTTGTTGGTTTGGGACTGGAATTGACATGCTTGGTCCTGTAAATAATAAATTGAAATAATTTTTATCTCTCTATCCCTGCCCAAAGTAATTAATACTGCAATGCTGCATCGCTGTAATTCACAGGAGAGGTATTGATTTTTTTCTTCATAAATATCCATTTTATATTTTCCTATATAGGAAGAGCTTTTTGTAGAGAAATAGATAGCCTGCCAATTTTACTTTTTAATTGAACTCGCTCGTGCTATAAATGAAAATTTCATGAAGCCTTGATAATGAGCATTACTTCAAGGGTAAAATCATCAGTGTTTTTCAGTGCATGTGGTCTTCATTTCAGGAAGACTGGCAGGAGACCTTTTCCACATGTAATGGAAAATTAATATATAAAGCAAGTATGAGAGGATATTCCATAGTCCTACTTTAAAAACAGTTGTAATAATGTACATGCAAGACAAATTCCCCCCATGGTGATTCCATTTTGCTTGATGCTTCCTGTTAATGATTGCATTAGTAGTGTTTACAGCTATTTCTGCAGTGCTCTTTCTGTGCCCCTAAATTTTAAGTTCTTGCCTAAGAGTTCAACAGTTCTGGTAATTAATAATTAGCAGTGCAAAAGTTTTTGTGAAAGGTAAAGTCACAAGGAATGTATTTCATTGAGGATAACTGAGCTGGAGCAATTTTTTTAGCTTACAACCAGGAAATCATCTTGTCACTTGTGTGAGTAAGTGAGAGCCACAGAAAATAAAATTAAAGAAGTAATTTAAAATTTATTTTTTCACCCCAATAACTTAAGTACCTCTCAACTGCAGCATCCTGTATACATTTATAACACAAGCTGTCCTGTATTTTTGATTCTGTTTTCATGGATTGTATGTTTTGTGATATGATTTTCATATCATCAAGGTTTGATGCTGCTTATTCTAACTGCGAGGATTTAATGTTTGCAAGAACTGTACATGACTGTATTGCTGTCTTAAGGAACAAGTTTTTGATGACTTGAGGAAGCTGAGGACTTTGGACGGGATTTAAGCTTTGGACAGGACTTAAAATATCTCTGCTTTCTCTTCAGAGATGAATGGTAGCATCAGCAGGATTGATAAAGCATCATCAATATAAGGCAATTATCAATATAAAATCTTTACTGGCTGTATAGATTCCTGTATTTATATCTAGAGTATAGTGTGGAATGGATCTTTTTTACAGAAAGAAAAAAAATTCTAGTTGTTTTCTACTACTGTTGCATTAGTAGAATTTGCATTTCTTAGCTCTGTTAAGTGTTAGCCTATGTACTTGAAATGTTTGTTTCTGCCATACAGAAGAGCAGTGTGTTTCTCAGAAATTATAATCCATTTGGAAGCCATCTGGAGACCTTGAGAGGTAGCCAGTTGGAGCTAATTTCTGTAGCCAGTTGGAGCTAATACCAAAATTCATACCAACTTCTGTAGGCTTAATATTGATCACCCTCAATACTTCAATTGAAAAAAAATATTTTTAAAGTTTGTATTTTTTTAGTGCATAGATTTAATCTTAAAACATCATCCCCTTGTCATATGTAAATTAAAAAATATTAGCATTGTTAACACTTTTGCAAAGGACTAAATGCTGATGAATACGTACCCAAGAGGATTCCTGGACAAATTGAAATCAATTTAGCTGTAATGGTTAAAGACCTGTCACCTTCAGAACAGTCAACAGAAAATACATATGCACATATGGTAGAATTACAAACATCTGTTTTAAATAATTAAAGACTTGTTTCCCAGTTGACAAAAACTTGATGAGCTCTCTGATGGGATTTTGAGTGCATGTAACCTATTGCTAGTATTAGTGGGGCAGAAGAAGCTGATGCCTCATGTATGTTTAACACCAGTCATACCTTTATTAATGTTTTCACCTTGCTTCCCAGCTCCTGTGTCTGGATGAGTTCCCAGCTTCTTGCAAGATGAGACCCTTGCATGTCTCTCCATGGTTTCTGTTAAGAAGAGCTGGATGGGTAGGCCAGGAAAAAGTTGTAGGGTGCTTGAGGAGAGAAAGATACACCAAGGCTTCAGGCTCCAAAGCCTAGCATAACCATGGCAGACTAAAATCTATTAAGTTATATTTTTGCAATCCCTGCTGGAAGCTCTGTCTAACAATTACCACGAGCTACCAAAATGCCCTTGGAAGGAGAAGTGTTTTGGCTAACTCTGCCAGCTGTGTAAGACATTGAAAATACTGATCATTATGGTCGCTATTAGTAGGACAATATCCAAGTGGCCAATGAATATTTTATTCTGTGGAACAAATACTTTGGAAAAATATAGTTTGTAGTATTATTCAAAGACTAGTGTTAGGATTGAAAAGCTACTGAATATAAAAGCAATGTGGTACAAAATTTAAAGTCATTTGCAACTATCTTTTTCCAAATTCATTGGAAACAACTATTTTAGGGAGCTGTGTTTGATCCAGGTATAGTTAGACAAGAGCGTGTGAACTGGAAGGTGGGAACAGGAAGAAATGAACTAAAAGTAAAATTGTTTTCATTCAAAATAATGGTTTGTTTTCATTATGGAAACTGTGTAAGGCCAAAAATAAAATCTCCACAGTGTCCCAAATCCCTTCTATGACTTTTTAAAGGAAAATAGCATTTTAAGTCCCAAATTTTTTAAACTAAAGCATTAATTGGAGAAAAAAACAGTTTAATTTAAAACCTGACAGTGTCATTAACAGGGAAAGAGTTAGAGACACAACTATATTTTTCTCCTGGTGTTAGTTGAAGTAAGCTTTGTTTGGGACTAATTCTCTTTGCAGTCACAGTCAATTATTTTGTGAATGGGGAGATTGAGGAAAGCCATTCAAAGCTGCTTGGTCTTGCTGTTCAGAGATGGGGAGAGCATGTGTGCTGAAAAGTAGGGCCTGGAGGCTTTTAATGAGAAGTTCAAGGATACAAGATTTTCTAGTTGGATAGTTTAGGAAGGTTTACAAGGAGCACACAGGCAGGCAGATTCTCACTGTGAAGGTTCCTAGTAGCACTGTCCTCTCACAAGATGCCATGGCTATACATTGAAACAGGCATTTGGACTGTGTGCCTAGCCACATTCCATAGGATTTTCTACAGGCATCTGTCACCTGTGGTGTCCACAAGTACTTTCTGTCTTGGTTTTATGTCTCCTTAAATCGGGTACCTTGAAAAATATGGTTGTCCATATATGACAAAAATTACCATTTTTCCCACTCAAGGAGCACAGCTTGTGAACCTGTCCTGAAATAATTTGTTTTATTAGCCACCTTTTTACATCATATCCTTTGAATCCTAAAAGAGCTGCAACTCTTTTAGGCACCTCCCCAGAGCTGCCAGTTACATTAGGAATTTAATATGCTTATATGTCGATGGGATCATCGAAGGGCAAGGTGATATTCACAGTGACACATGAGACATGCAGTAGATGAGATTTGTACATAAGGAGTACAAGCTGTTGAGATGCTCCTGAAAGGTGAAGGGGGCCTGATCTCTGCACCTTCCCTCTGGCTCTTCTGTGTTGCTGTCATCACAGACAAATGATTTAACGTCATATAATATTAGCAGCTTCTTCTTTTAATTCATGGTGGTGGCAAACCTATCAGTCACTACTAATGAAAGTTCTCACTGTTACATCCATCTGTCTAGAGCAGGTATCTTCAAATGTTGAGCACTGTGGAATTGCTTTAATATATTTTTAATGTGTGTTCTGGCATTTAAGAAAGGTAAATTTAATCTAAAGGTATTTCAAAGGTTTTGAGAGGATCCCAGCCCAGCCTGGGTGGTTTATGCCATCAGCCAGGCTTATAACTTACACTGGTATTCCAGTCAAGTACAGCTGTTAGTTAATTCTGTAGTAACATCCACTTACATGCATGAGTGGATGCATGAACTACACATGGAAGCATTGCAGAGATGTGACATTGTCTAGTTCTCTGCATAACTCATATATTTGGGTCTAAATGGCAGTTTGCAGCAAAGAGCTGAAACACATGATTTCCACTCAATTCAAACCTATATTCAATTGAAAATGAAAACTTCTAACATAGTTTGTTAGATGAGAACATCTAATGGGTTTAGGTAAAATCTGGCATGTACTCAGTAGTTTCTGCCCTTTGTTTCCCCTTCTTTCTTTTCATTCCACAAGAAAGTCCATCATCTTTGCAATCATATAAATATTTTGGGACTTAGGCATACGCCGTGCTTTAAACAGTAATTTACACCACTTGATGATTGCTCTTGTATTTCACTTATAACATTTACATGTAAGCCTACAGATTATTTTCTTGGAGAGAAATTGCTCCTCACATAAAAGTGATCCTCAAACTGAGAAACGGTAGGCTTTTACATGCCATACCTATGAATGTCATTCTCTTGCCAGTATTTGTGTGGATGTGAGTAGATATGTAGTACCTAGTTTGTAGTGTTTATGTGAGAGCACACTTGTACATAGAGATGTATATACATACCCTGGTTTTGCTCAGTATAACAATGCCAACTTGTGTGTAGAGCCAAAAAAACCTAAAACTATACAGTGCTTGAGATGCTGCATTGTTTTTATTATAGTATTTTTTATATCAGATGAATTGCAGGATGTTTACAGATGCTTATTAATATTTAACTTATACAATGGGATGGCAGGATGTTTATGATTGTTATTGGCTAAAGAATTGTATATGATTCTGGGTGAAATTTTGGCTTTTTTGAAATCCTTGGCAAAACTCCCATTGATCTCACTGGGGCCAAGATTAAACCCCTCTGAATCTATTGTTTACTGGCTATTTTCCTACTGTGATAATTTTTTAATAAGTGAAATGTATTTATTTTTTCCCAATGTGAAATCTGCAGTTTCTATTTGGATTTTTCTACGGAACCTGCAAACTACAACACAGGTGGGAATATATGCCTCAGAGACTGTACAGAATTTTTCATTGATCTGGTCCTTGAATATGTCTAAAAAACCTTCTAAAATAACTTTTCTAAGATTTAATACAGAATAATCTAAAAAGCGATCACCTTTCATGCCTCTCTCCTCTCACAAAGAGGGAATGCAATGTGGCAGGTAAATGTGAAGAAGTATTCATTGATAAATAAAAAATAGTTCAGTCTGTTTTCTGTACCTACTGGTCTCATGCAGCTCAACTGTCTCTGCAGATCTGGTATGAGACACTTGAAGTACCTTATCCAAAAGTACCTTATTGGGGAAAAAAATGTTACATAGTAAGTATGTGGCTTTAAGCTTCTCATCAAGACATGGAGGTATCTTCAGAGCCAGTGTGTTGAATGACATTTTATATTCCATGGATCAGTTAAAATAATGAAAATGTTAAGTGGTAAGGCAAGTCAGACAACTGCTTGACATTAGAGAAATCACTTGTCTAGAGGCAGAAGGAATATTCTTTAATAGCACAAGGAGGAAATATACCATAATGCAGCGCTTCCTAAATCCCTTTCCAGGGTATCTTTTAATTACGTATGCTCAAAGTGTATTCTTCCTGTAGAAAAACCATATGGCTGTGAAACAGCTAAATAGATGCATCTAATTTCTTCATCTAAGGCTAAAATACCATTTTCAAACAAGAGCTGTCATGCACTTTGAAATACATATGTTGGGAACAGGTAAGTTTATATTTATTGTAGTCATCCCAGGGGTAGTTGGACGTGTAAAATGAGGTAGTTATGTCAAGGTTATCAAAAGCTGAAGGAGTAACAAGGCAGACACCTTCCTTCACAAGGCTCTTTCTGAAGACATCTGTGCAAATGCCCACCACTTCCAGGAATCTTTTCCTATAATTTCATTTAAGAAAGGATCACATTCAGATTCCTATCCTTCCCCTTGCTAATAAGGCAGGAAGTATGCACCTTGGTTGAACTTTCTAAGAATTTGTTTGCTGTAGAAACAGACGTCAAAAGAACAGACATTTGAGGCAATCAGTAGGCTTGTGAAGGATACACAGGGCTCTGTCTGGGCTCCTAATGTGGCTCTGATCAGGGACTGGGAGGGGGAAAGCTCCTATGGTGCTCCTGCTTCACTTGGTGGCAAGGCTCCATGGTCAGTGGGGGCAGATGGGCGCTCAAGCGCGCAGACATCTTTGCTTTTCGTGTTGGTTGGCTTTCTGCTATTCTAATCAGGACTGGAGTTCAGGACACACCTTTATTTGTCTGCGAGGCCATGTGATATCTGAGGAAATGAGAAGGAAGTGGCTGAAGGTCTGGATTCTGCCTTTGGTTTCCTGCCAATGGAGCTGGTGTAAGACTGGGGGCAGCGTAGCTAACCTTTGAGTGCCTCACTTTCTCTGCCCAAGGGAATAGGGATGCTCATCACCTCTGTACAGCCCCCTCGAGTCCTGTAGGAGAGCAGTGTTACAGAAACCGCTGAGTTTTACCCACACTGTTATATGTAGTAAAAATAAATGACTTCTGTCCATAACACTGCAAGAATTGCTTTTCCTAGTTCCAGTTCTCTTTGATGACCTACAATGTCCTGGGCAGTCAGTTTTAAAGCTTAGCAATTGCTCTAATACTTAGAATTACACACATAGCAGGCTCTGTTTGCTGCAGAAAAGAGTAAAACTTTAAACTGCCTGACAAAACTTGCCAATGAAGTATATCTAACAGAGCAGGGGTGTAACTTTTGGCTTTATTTACTTGTAATAATGGTAAGGAACAGTGAATTTTGTTTGTTTACATACTGTTTACAATGGCACAGTTTTATTTTTAATATATAAAAACAATTGAGGTATTTATTGCATATACTATTTTAAAGATGTTTTATGTGTTTTCACCTTTGGAATATATTGTTACATTTCCTTGTACAGATAATTTGGGTGGCTTTGTTAATATAGTTAGTAATTTTTATGACTACTAAGTGACCAGTTTTCCGTGCCTTTTTATTGTTGGATGCATGATTACATATTTATTATTGTATGGAAGTCACTGAGATGTGTATTTTTGTATTCTGCTGGAAGCAATGGTTGATTTTATTGTACATGATAAGAGATGCCTTCCATAACAGGCACTCGTATGAGATCTTCCTTCTCAAATAAACAGAATGCATTCAATGTATATAAGTCCTTGAATTTATTTTGTGCCTAGAAATCAGTGGAAATGTTTGAGCATCATGACACTGAATTTTAGATGTTGTCCACTCAAAATATGGGCTGCTACCAATGTCATCAAATCTAAACCAGAATTCCCCATCTAAATCAATGCAATGGCAACTCCTTGGCACAATCTAAGACTTTGGAATTTAAAAGAAAACTCAAAACTACATGAAATTTGGATGAATGAATATCGAGTGTCATTTCTACTCAGTCTGCCAGGGACTGCCTGAAAATTGTTTAAAATTTTTAAAAGCTTTGAATACAGCTTTTTTACATCCTCTACATGGCTACGTGCAAACCCAGATGTAAGTAGGTCACTGTGCATGTAGGTGTTTCCATTTGCAGGGATCTTCCACTGGATCTTGCTGCCACACAGCATATTAAGTGTGAAAACAGATTTGCATTTGCATCCATGGTAACAACAGCCATTAAAACAGAACATTCAGTAGTCTTGTGATCTTCTGTCTGGGAATTTCCCGAGAGTCCTCTTTCACAGCCTGATGGTCAAAGAAAGAGTCAGAGCTGCTTTGCCTTCGTTCTCAAGGTTGTTTATTTTCTCTTATCTATAATATGTTCTCCCTGACCAGCCGAGATGCTCTCAGCAGGCCAGCTCAAGGCACACTGCCCGCCCCCAGGGCAGTGGTATCTTTATATACTATAAACTACATAGACATTGTTTACCATTATTCCCCAATACCTATCACCTGTGTTAGTGAGTTTCTACTCTAAACCAATCCCTAAGTGCCAACATCACCAAGAAGATGGAGATGATGAAGAAGAAGAAAGGAGGGCAGTACACGCCCAGATTTCTCCATCTCGACCCCTCTGTACACTTCTTGACCCCCCTGTACACGTTGCATATGAATCTTAACATTCTATTTCTCTACTCAGTAATAAGCTACTCATTTTATTCTACTTTCCCTGGTTTGTAACTCCTCATATAAAGTTGGTAACAGTTTCCATAGCTCCAGATCGAAGGCAGAGGAGTCTTGGGCTCTGTGCCAAGCCCTCTGAGCCCCCTGCCTGGGTCTCAGCCCATCCAAAGCAACAAGAGGGATTTCCTGGTTTCCCACACAGTAGCACCCGTTTTTCCACGGGTAAGTGGCAGCAAAGCAAACACGTTTTTCCTCAGCAGTATGGGCTGTGCCTCGCTGGTACCAGCCCTGATGAACACTCACGGGGGCTGATTCCAGAGGGCCATTCTGCAGGCAAGCACCAGCTGCCGTGTTGTAGGTCAGTGAGCTACTAGGCTGGTACCTCGCAGGAGAGGTGATGTGAAAGCAACCACAATCAGTGGCATATACAGAAGGAAAATTATAGTGTGTAGGAACCTAAGTCAGTTCATGAAGGCTGTAATCTTGCGATCGATGAAGTTGTCTTGTGGTTGGTATCCCATTGCCCTGAATGATCATACATTGGAGAGGCAATTTTATGGATAAGCCAGAAGGCTTACAGGTCAGTGCTGGGGGGTTCAATGCACCATGAATTCCAGGTGATTACAGTTCTCTTAGGATTGAAGCCTGTACTTTAATTTTAGGTGTGTTTTGGGAGGATTCAATTTCTTTAACCAAACTGAAATGTTTGGTTTCAACAATCAAAGCTGTGGTATAAATGACAGACTGTAGTAGGAGAAATAACTCATGGGGTAAAGTAGGGGACACCACTAGGGATGACACTCTGCAGTACCTGAGGAGACTGGGTGTGATGGTGTTTGGACACTGGGAACTCTCCAGAATTTCTTCTAGAAGTTAGACTGCACAGTAAGGTAGGCTTCCCACAGTTCATCTTGACCATAAATTAGTTTTCTGTGAATAAGAAGTGAAAGAATGTGAAAAAAAGTAGTTGGATTGTAAACCTTAACCTGGAAGATGCACTGAGGGAGGTTTGTAATAATTTTGAGAAAAGTTTGGTATGAACTGTTCATACCAGATGTTAATACTTGTGGCATATAATCAGTTGGTTCATGTCAGTGGCACCAAATAGCTGATGATGAAGTCTAACTAAAGACTAAAAGTCTGTGCTAACTTTTAACTCCTATCACTAAATTAATGAAAATCTGAAAGAAAAAAAGGAGGTTGTAGACAGGCAAGCATTGAAATTGGAAGTGCTGAAGCAAATCTAACAGAGTTATTGCCCAGGGTTGTTTTATCAAAAAGGGCTGCATGGATGTCTTGTGTAAAACAAAATCTAGTATCAAATGATTTAAAGACATTTACTGGGGATGGCATGATAAACTACAAGCACAAAAATGAAACAAGTACATTATTAACATTTCATGTTAATATTAAAATATTGGAACAGTGAGCATGGTTAAAAAGTGAGAAACAAAAATTATTGTTAAATTATGCCATTCAGTCCACTAAAAGTTTGTGTTTAGATTAAAATCTGCCCACTCTGGAGGCAGATATAAGAGTATGGCATTAGCCTGAATTGGCCATATATTTAATTACTTGTTTGCCTCATTTCTTTTGGAGTTATTGCACACTTTTTCCTAATTACATAAATGCAGTTCTGATCATATTTATAACTATACATTTTCAAAATATAATATGTCAATGGAGTCACGACCTTGATCATCCCCAACCATCTAATGGTAAGAAGATGTCATGGATTGAATCTGTCTTAAAAGCATGACAAAACACAAGGCAGGTGCAATAGCTTCTGTCCTGGCCAAATGCTTGCAGATGAGTGAAAGCAGCAGCTGGCCCATGCCCTCCTCCTTCAGATGAGAACCAAGGGGATCTACACGGAAGTGCATCTTTCTTTTTATAGAGGGAGAGATGAGAGATGTCATGGTGATGAAATGGGACATCCTGGGATGTGGCAGATGCCTCACTGAGGCAGCAGGATTTTTTGCTCTAGCTTTAGTTTCCATTTCCTTTCCCTGACAGCAGTGCACAGCTGTGCCTGCACTTGCCACTCTGAACTAATTCCTCCCCTCTGCCCTTTTGCTGCTATTTGCATCTCCCATGGCTCAAAGGCTTCAGCCCTTCTGAGGTACCTGCTGTCATTTCCCAATTACGCTTTGCCAAGTTCAATTTCCTTTCTTCAATTTCATTAAAAAAAAAAATCATAAATCTGCTGCCTAGTGACATTAATGTAACAGCAGATATGTGTTCTCCTGGCAGTCAGGCTATGCTCTGAGTAGAGCAGTTCATTAATTAGAATCAGACATGTAATACTGCTGAATCCCTAACACATGGCCCTTGTAACAATAATAATAATCATCTGCTAAAGGTGTAATGATTCAACCTATGGTGTATTTTCCCTCCCTCTGAGGGAGAACAGCTTTGCTCAGACTTCCAGGGCACAGCATTTCCAACCTACTGTTGAAGCCATCAGTACTCTGAAAGTCAAGTCACACAGGAGCCTGCAAGTGGTGTAAGAGTATGTTCTTCTGATTTTTGCCTAATGCCTTGTTTTCCAACTAACTTGCTTAAAAGCATTAATTACAGTAAATCAGAAATCTTAGGGAGCTATTTTCAGGTGAATAAAAAGGGAAAAAAAGTTCACAAAGTTGAAGATGCCATAGAGCTGTTTCCAAAACATGTTTTTTTTTGAGTGAGGGGAAGCTGCTTTTTTAAGGATTGTAGTTTCAGAGGTCACTTCGGAGTACCTGCACTAAAAGCTTGGTAGCAAGGTTTTCATGCTATTCTTTCTCCTTTACCAGCTTCTGTAAACTGTGGGAGGAGCAGGTGGGTTCTGGGGCCACCTCCTCATCCAAGGCAGAGCGACAGTTTAGAGGAGGGTGCCTTACCTGGAGTGTGGGCAACCCCTTCCTGAAATTAAAACCCATGCACTTGAATAGAACAGGAAGTTATAAAATGAATTTTCTTTTTCAAGCACTGGCTTTCTAGGAAGATGAGGCTTACATAATTCTCTGTATGAGAATGAGAATGCTCTATATATGAGCATTCTTTCTATATGTATGAGAATGCTCTGGCATTCTGTCTCTCACTTCCTCTCTTTTGGGCCTTCACCTTCCACACCACTGTGTTTTGAGCATCTTCTCTCAGGAAACCCAAAGAAATGTAGGGACAGAGGAGATGCTCCAGATCGTGAGGAGAGAGAGCATCAAACAGCATTGACTGCCTTGTAAAGTATTTTTCCAGATTCTTTCAGACATATTTCTTATCTTACCTTATCAAAAGAAAATAATTGAATGAGTTGATATATGAATAAAAATCAAATCTGTTCCTTAGAGAATTTATAAAGGAACTAGGCAGCTACACAGGGAGAGATGGAGGGGACAATACCTGTGCCAGCTCTGCTCCATCGAAACATAATGAACAGCATAAATTTTACAGTTGCAGTGTAAAACCCTCACAGAGTTGTCTTAGGAAGGTATATACTGCTTTACAAATCAAATGTTCTCAGAATTAAAATTTCAATATATCTCTCTGTGACCACTCAGCCATAAAAATGATTACTCTATAATTCCCAGAATCTTAAGCCTATTTAAATTATTGACAGGAGTATTAATTAAATCTTTCAAACATTGTGGAAAGAGTAGCCTGGGCAAATAAGATTAAATTGTTGAAAACTACAATAACAATTAATTATGTCAGGCCAATCAATCACCATTTATTTCTCAGTCAATAAGAACTACTGTTAGTGGCTGATTAAGCTCAATTAAGGTTTGATGGAAGCACTAGTTTTTAAATTATTGTATCATTTACTAGCAGGATCAAAAATACATCAAGGCTTATTTTTTCAATATAAATCCCCTCTCAAAATGTATATATTTTAAAAACAAGATTCAATGTCCTCGATTTTCTTAGCTGGCTGGGCAATCTGGGCTTTTATTAAAGAGTTTTTCCCTTGCTGGATTAAATGGAGAAAAACTTGAATAATAAACCCTTGTGGTTCTTTTACATCTGTTTAGCTAATACCCAGTTGAAATGCTTCTGATATCCAGACTAATCCCTGGGGGAGTGGAAAGAAATAATACTTTTTCCTATTTTAGAGAGGACTACTATCCTCTGTAGACCTACTTGCTTTGTTATTTGTGGGAATCTGACCATCGGGTTGCCTTTGGGTTGGTAGAGGGGGTTTGCCTGGAGGAATCACAGTGCTGAAAAGATGTTACATGACACTTTACCCATCCATTAATGTTCCCATTCTAGCTTCCAGACTCACTTGTTGCTGCCATCAGTTTCCCACCTCCCAAATTAAACAGAGTAAAGTGAGACTTTTAGGGTGCATGCCATGTTAAAATTCTGTTGCACCTTAGTTTTTGGCACTGAGTGACTCTGCTGTGTGAGGTATCAGTGAGCATAAGATATGTGTAATGATGCTGTTGAAATTTGTTAAATCACTCACTATTTCACCAGAGCTTTGTTTGCATTCAATATTAACTGATTTTTTTCTTTTGCTTATTTAGTGGTTCAAGGCCTGTAGTAAATTAAAGTTTTCCTTTCGCACTGACTCTTTTTACTGGCCCAGAATAGAAGTCATTCTTTGAGAGAGACACAAATTACAACTGTTAGGAGGACTTTCCCAGAAGACATGAAATACCGCAGCCAAAAGGCAGTATCTGTGTCTGAGTCCCACACTTTGCAGGTCAGCTGCATTCTCCTCCGGCCTCGGAGTCTTTGAGGGCACCCAACGCCAGCACTGACGGTGTCTCTTCCTTCCAACACAGAATTAGTGCTTACAGAGGTGATGAAGTTTTAGCATGACTAGTATGATGTACAAAATAGATGCACAACTTGTGCAAATTGTACTTTTCATCTTCTCTTTCACTCAGAATCGGATGGGATTGCCCATTTCCTTTAAAAGCAGGCCACCTAGTGCTTGCAGAGGTTCAGCACAGACAGAAGCCCACTGCCAGCACGTTGTTTGCTCCCTCCCTCATTTGCACTCCCTTCAAACCATGGAACTGCTCACCTACGTTTCAAAACACACTGAAAGTTTAAGTTTAAGTTGCCACCATGCAACTTAAAATGACAGAAACCTTAGGTTGTTGATTTCACAGGCCTGTTTCCTGTCTGGCTCCCTGCTACTTGCTTTGCTCCAGCACTGGGTTTTGTCAGACCCCTCTGTCAACCAGCATTAATGCCCTAATATGGCCAAGAAGCAACAAGGAACGTGACAATGTGGTTGGGATCAGCTGGATTAATGAACTAAGCCAAGGGTAGAAGGATCTAACACCAGGAGTGGCCCAGTGAGGAGGCAGTACTGGGAGAAAAGAGGAAAGACAAAAGAGAAAGAGAGGACAATATTCCCCTTTCAGCACCACCACCAAGCTGGCAGAAGAAGAGAGTTAAGATAGAAACACTGTCAGCTTCTCATCTTCCAGACTGACACCAGGGCACTATAAGAGGAAAAAAAACATGCCCTGGTCCTTTACATGGACTATTAAAAAATGATGAGCCAGTAGTAGCCATACTGGAATGTGAGGTCTCCAAAGAAAGCAGAAGGCACAGCCTGGAATGATGTTACTAATTCTGTAGCTGTATGACTAGCCATGTAAGCAGTGTCCCAGGAAGATACCTTATCCCAGCATTTTGCTGGAGCTTCCTTTCCTCCTCCCAGTGAGACAAGGAGAAGACCCAGACACCTGCTGTTATTAATGGTCCCGTGGCACTTCTTATAGAATGTCTAAATTCTGGTGAAGGTAAATCCGGTCTGGATTTTTCTTTGGATAAATTGGATCAATCTCTCTGTGATAGGTGAGTTTGGGGTGTTTTGTGCATGTGTAAGAAGTGTAAATAATGAGCTATGCAGCCCTGGATATTGTATAGCACAGCTAAATTCAGTCCTGCATGGCTGCCAAGGTATTTGGCAATATTCCCCTTTTATTGTAGCCTTTTAGTTAAAATGAAAAATCAGTAATTTTTCATTCTAATCTGTTTTTAAAGATGTGTAGAGCTTTTGTTTTATTAAAAAAGGAAGAAAAAAGGAAATTTAACACTAACTAGAGGATCAATCTGTATCACTAACAAGAACATTTCTGGAAAAGCTATGTCTTAGACTGTAAAACTTGAGAAACTTATTAAATGACAGAAGTTATAAATAAATGTTTTCTATGTTTGAAATTTAATAGAAGAAAAGTTCTAAACAACTTCTTTCAAAACAAAAAAAAGCGGCAGACTTGCTCCTCAGTGCTTTGTCCTGTTGGCAGAATTTTACTTTTGACTTAGGATCATTTCCCATTAGCTCTGTATCATCCTGAAAAGTCTTCTTCACCTACAGTGTGCATCATAATCTTTCCTGGAAAGAACTGGAGAACACCCACACTAAAAAGCTTCAGCAGAACATATTATTTTAATGAATGTAATGTATTTTCTCTAGCACAGTGTGTATTTTTGACTCACATACACATATATAATACGCTCAAATACACCACGTAACTATGCTGTTGCAATTTATTATTCATATTAATTATAAATATTAATTTCAAATTTTCAAATATCTTAAAATGAATCACCTATAAAGCTGTAATTAAGTTTACTTGGAAATCCAGCCTTATAATTAATCATCGATATCTATCAGGTTTCTGCAATCTCATCAAATGAATTTATATAGAAAATTATCCTCCCCTGGCATATCTGAGACAGAGGGGACCAAAAAAACCAGCCTTGAATTAAAAACAAGCCAAAAGACAGGAAGCTATAGTTTGTACTCTGGATCCTGGCACATTTCTCATTTCACATACCAGCTATCAGGAGGGGCCTTGTGTGCTCTAAAACTGTCCCTCATAAAAAAACCCCAAACTTCTATTTTTGTGATAGGGAAAAAATGAGCCCTAAAGCTGCAAAGCTGCAAAAGGCTCCTCCTCCCTGGATAATGAAGGAGACAGGAGGAGAAAGGGTGCCTTGGAGCAAACCTGTCTTACCAGAGCCTGAGGGAACCAAGATGGGAAAACAAAACATTGGATTTCTTCCTAGCAGGAGCCACGTGCAAAGTCCTCCGTGATTCTTCTGAACCCCTGGAATTCTTCCCCACACAAATCATTCATATCCATCAGCTCTCAACCACAAAAAAATCCTTTTGATGGCCTGAAAGATAAACACATTCTGCCAATGAATAAGCAAATCAGATCAACGTAACTTTGTTTTCTGGTACAAAAATAGTAAAGCTGGGCTTTTAGGGGAATGGAAATCAATTTCCATTTTTCTCCTTTGGTATAATGTGTTTTAAAGGGTATATTACTAAAGAATCCATAATCAATATATTATTGTAACTTACACTTCAGTGGCTTTATTATACTCATAAAGAATTGGGTGATTCAACACTTACAACTATCACAGACCTTTTAGCACAAAGTAAAGAGATATAAATATTATGAATGCTTTTCTAATTTTTCTTATGAAAGCCACTAATTTCTTTCCTGTATTCCATCCTCATTGCCCCTAGGGAACCAAAAATCACAGTTGACCAATCCTTATGTAACCTTTAGTAGCAGGAAAATTTTCAATAAACATTTTGACTGCAATCTCTCAAGATAACCAACTTGCAAGGACAAGCCTCAACATTTCCATGTATTCAAAGCTGATAAAATTTAAAGCTACTGGTAATTCTGGAAACTTTTTGTCAGACAAGGAAAAAATAAATTAATACTTTTACAACCCAGCTTTCAGGATCAAATTCTGATTTATCTATAGCACATCTGTTTTATTATGTAATGTATGACCCAGGCAGTTATCTGAAAGCAAATATTAATTCTTGTTTTCCATTCATTTATAAGCAGAACAATGTCTTATCAGCTGTAAATGATGACATATTGTTGAAGTTCAAACAATTTGATCTTAAAACACTTTTATTATGTTTTCAAATATTCCTAATGCCGTTTCTTGCAACTGAGCAAAGAGGCAATGGATTAGTTCCTTTTCTGACTGATGAAAAAGACTTTATATACTAAAATATATATTTATTTTATATGTATACACCCACAGCTTTAAAGCATAAGTGACCACAAAGAAGATACTTTCCTTTCAACAAAGTTAAAAATTAACTTCCTTAATTAAAAGAATAACTAATACTTCAATAGTACATGATCCAAAAGGTTGGACCATGGACTATGGTTCAATGCTAATAGGTCTAATATACCCAGTAAAATACAATGTTACCAAGATGAATAATTTTAAGCTACACTTTGACTTTTGAAAAACTCTATTTACTGTCACAATCAAGTGAGCTTCAATTTAAAAGCAGTTTAAAAATTAAATTTATCTGGTTCTTAGTAGGCCATGTAAATGTAACATTTCTGAGCTGAGAAATGTACCTAGAAAAGTTTAATTGGGAAAATGAAATTGCCTTCAGTGAAGGTAGCTCAGAAATAGCTAGTCAGAAATTCCCTATAGTGGTAGGGAAGATCTAACAGCATTTCTTTCAGGTATTTCTGTTCTGTGTTTCATTTTGGCAAAGAGTTCGTGTCTTCAAACAGTAATTTACAGAGAAGCCCTTGGAAAGTAGTGTACAGTGACTTTTTCACAATGGCAACCCCCACACGATAAAAACTCCCTCTCTCTGACATGAGGTTTTCAGGATCCTTTGTATTCCAGCAATATTTTATACAACCATGTGGATGGAGGAATGTGGCACTCCTAGGTTGTCTTAGGTGATGGTTTCCTTGTCACTCCTAGGTTTTTTTTGGGTTTTTTTGAGAG
>WBNO01004776.1:0-11495 GCA_013400575.1 Peucedramus taeniatus | reverse complement strand
AAACAAAGTGTCCTTTTAAAGTTGATTTTTAAAATGGTTTTGCATAGAGAGCTGTGTACCCTTGACAAAGAAAAGTTTTGACTTTGAAAAATAAGCATATTGAGCATGAGAAAAGGAACTGGAAGCAGAAAGCCACAAAACTCAAACTGTTGTACCAAAGGATTCCTAACCATGGTTACTAAGCAATGCTAAGATTAGGCCTGAGCTGAAAATCTTCCAGGGATAAACAGAAGTTTCAGTAAGTGATTATCTATTCAGTAGTCTAGTTTGTTTGTATGTTTGTTTGTATATTTTTTTTTAATCTGTACTACGTTAGCATTACAGAATAGCAGTGAATGCATTCTATAATTTTAATTACTTCACACTGTTTCCCACAGCAAGCAGACACTGCACTCAATATTGATGAGAAATTGCAGATTGGGGTCCAGGAGCTGCTGTTGTCTTACTCCATGCTGTTCATCTCTGAGACCGTGCCTAATAAATCTAATGGAGACATACAGACCTTACAGTCCTTAGGATTCCCTTAGAGTGTAAATCACCACATTAAACCAATAATTATTACCAAGAAGATCTTTACCAATTATTACAAATTTACCTATTACTTTCTTGGTTCATGTCAGACTGAACATTACAGGTCTTGCAGCTGAATGATCCTGAAAAGCTTTGAAGAAGTATTTCATCAGATCTTTCTGATACACACAGCACAGATGGTTATTCTGATTTATTTATTTATTCCCCTCCAAAATATGAATTAGCTTTTTGCTTTAATCAAGTAGTCTCTGTGTTTGTACTCAGATCAGCATATATTTTAGGCCACATCTAACAAATGGTTCACAGAGCAGTAATTGTGCTTCACAGCTTCTACTTCCATCTTATTCTTATTGGTCATACAGGCATCGTTTCACAAGGTTAATTGATGAGACCAAGCTCAGAAATGAGGGATCAGAAGCAGAATGACTCTGTGAGATTTATGGACAACAAAAGATTATCATAAGCAGTTCTGAGATGGGGAATGTAAAATAGTATTTAATGTGTGTGTGAGGAGGGGGGACCAGCAGCTAAATCATCAGAACTTTTTATGAACTCCACAGAAATTCCTAAGCTCTTACAGCTTCTGTGATGTAGGTTCACATACAAGGGATGTGCCTGTAAGCAGGGGGGGGATCACTTAATTTTCAGTGCTGCTTTTGTCTTCCACTGTTTTTTCCAGTAATATTTTGGATCAAGGAGTGGAATATCTGTGTAGTATGCAGAAAGGGTCTTTTATTTTCATCTAAGACTTTTTCCAAAGCCAAAGACAATAAGAAGTTTGTGGGGTCCAAGGTCCAACTTAGTGTGTGCATGGGGATTGTGTGCATGGGGATTGCACTCCAGTGCATTTCCTTAAATGGGTGTTGTTGGCCATCAGGCACAGGAGGAAGCTGACAACACAATGAGTGTTCAAAAAATCAAGAGCTTCCAGGAAGCAACACATTCCCTGTGTAAGTGCTGCTCAGTTGATAAATGGATTGGCAGAAAGCTTGGCACATCTGTAAAGCCTTTGGTCTTACAGCACCTGTGTGTGCAATCTTGTAGTGTTTGTTTACTGAAGATAGGTGCCTTCAAGGTGCATCTGTATTGTGCAAGCTTCATAAAATTGATTAGAGTGTCCACAGTGATGTTTTGGCCAGCATTCCAGGTATCCAATAGCCAGTTCAAAACAATTACTCTGTCAGAACAAAGTCTTTATTTTTTGTTTGTGTATTTGTTTGCTTGTTTGTTTCTTTTCTCCTCCTTGGAAATATGGCTGGGAAATTCAGTCAAATGGTAGCCTTACTTGAGGGGAATCTGGCACCAGAAGCTGTGAGGATCTTGTGTGACCTTGACTAAGTCACTTCTTCTCTTTGTTCCTTAGCTTCTATCTGTAAAATGGAGATAAATGCATTTCCATACCTCATGGGGGCCTGCTAAAATGCATTCATTACCAAGAAGTACATTTTATCTCCAATTTACACATTTTTTCTCTGCTGTCCTTGCTAGAAATCTGATTGTCCAACCAGTCCCAGTGTAAACCCTCTTGCTTCTGAGTGGAAGCCAGGATCTACCTATTAAACTTTTTAGAACTGCTTATTGCATATTTTTTCACTCTGAAACCACCAAGACTGCTCTTTTTGTCTACAGAATTCTGGACTGAACAGAAAGCTTTACCAATCCAGTTTGACTGATCCTGTATTTCTTGTTTTGTGTTATACACAGTTTAGGGAATGGTGTCAGTGTTTAAGAACAAATTTCCCTAAGTCATCAAAATTATGAGCCATTTCTTATAGAGAAGTAGTGCTAATTAAATCAGAGCGACACAGATAGAAACACTTGTGGAGATCATCTGGTTGGTCCTACATTTTCAAATCACTAAAAAGGGAGAAAAAAACTTCAGGACTAATATCCAATTTTATCAAGCCTATCTTTTCATGATGTAATCACTTCTGGAAATTATGCTATTCTGTTCTTTGAGATCATTGGTCCTCTCCTAAAACGCTTAAATGTAACATAATATTTTATATATAAATATATATGTGTCTCTGTCTCTCTATATATATGCACATGCACACATGCACACATACACACACATACATAATTATAAAACTAGAAAAAGAAATGTTGGTGAAACATTATGAAAGTTGGGGGTTTTTTGGAACAAAAATGAAATTGTTCAGAGATGTCAAGCTGCTTTCAGTTTCTCCTTATGGTGGTCTAATTTTTTTATTTTTAACCCTGAGGAAAATAGTTTTTTTCCCTCTGGGCCCTTTTAGATTTTATAGCTGTGTTATAGGGAATTAGTCTCTTAGCTGTTATTTACAGCACGGTTAATGAGGACTGCAAAAAAACCTCACATGTGGTTGCATCATAGTATCTGATAGATTCTACTGTCCAATAATAGATGAGTTAAGGTTCTCAAGAAAAAAAAAGAAAAAGAAAATATAAATAATGCAGCTGAATTGGCCTAAATACATTTTCATTTCTGCAAAACAGCAGCTGCAACAAGAGGCTTGGATGCTTTTTAGTAAAGGACAACATTTGCCTTCAGCAGTGGGGTCAAACCAAGCAAGGATCAAAATAAAATAATCTTTGCCTAGGAATCTGTCAGTGATGAACATACAGCTGGGAGCTTATCTGTTACTGAACTCTTTGGTAAAAAGCTGAAACATGGTAAATGTTGCTCTGAGCAGCAGTGAAGAGCTGAAGACTTGGAGGAAGAAGACAATGGGGATAGTGTGCGAAGCACTTCTGAGAACCTGATTTACACAGTCTCATTTTGCCAAGCATATCTCTGTAAGCAGTGAAATAATTTGTACATCACTACTGTCATCATTTTCTTTGGGCAAACTTTAGGGTACAGAAACCAACCTGTTCCAAAGATGAACTTCATAAAATTTGGATAGAAAGCAGTTAATGAAGTATAAATGACAAGGGAAATAAACTAGGTTAATTTTCTTATCAATGAATAAAACCAGAAACAGGACTGTGTTTGCAACTGTAGCCCGTGAACACACAGAGAAAATATCATTTACAGTTTCTTTATTGATCAGGTTTTATTGAGCAGCCAGTACATCCACTTTTTTCCCCCTGTGAAACAGTTCTGCCAGTTGAGTCACTGTTTAACACCACTTTAAATCAGGTAGCACTTTAGTGCACTATGAATATCCATAGAATTTAAATTATTCTTACAGTTATAAGGATGAAAAGTGTTTCTACTACAGTTGTTCACATTTTATTTTCTTTCTAAAAAGAAACTTCTTTTTAATTGCTACACAGTTTCTAGAAACAAGTAAATCTATGAAGACCAAGTGATATGGTTCTCCTATATGTTTTAGTCATCTACGTACCATTTAGGGTTCATAGCCTTGTGCCAGCACTTAGTCAACTGAAAATGTGGAAATTTCAGTTGAGATGAATCTTGAATCAATTAAATATATGAAAAATTTTAGCAATCCAACATTTAACACCATCAGGTTTTTTAGTCCCAAAACTCTGTCACAGAGGGAATATTGTCTAGTCATATCATTCTATAGTCGTTTAGTATATTGTCTACTAGTTAAAATTTAGTAGAAATATATTGCTGTGATAGTCAATATTTACTTGTTGGCAGAGTTATGCAACAATATTTTGTGACAAATTCAGTATTATTTTAAGGCCTATGCCCATTTAATGGCAGTGTATATGACTACTGGTTTCTGTTACGATGAAATATATGTGATCTGCATCACTGTTAATTACTCATTGATTGTTTATCCTTAATTTTGCAGGATCTTTAGCCTCATGAGTTTAAACAGTCTTGCTCTACAGATGCCAACTGGGGAAAGTTTGAATACATCTCAAAGTGAACTACAGAGCAGACAAGAACTTTGCATTACACAGATGCTTGAATAACATGGAGCAGCACTGGCACAGTAATTAAAGAATTACATCAACACACCCTACAGAACTTAATATACAAATGCACATTTGTTCATTAACCTTGTATAAAAGACTAGATAAATTATGTCTTAACTTATTGTGACACACAGTTCAGGCACTCAAGCCAGAAGTTTTGTGGCCCTGGTCTCTGTACTCACCACCAAGGAAAAAATGCAATTTAATCAGGATCTGAAAACTTTCCAGAGACAACCAGCTCTCTCAGTTTTTTGAAAAGTAGGGCTGTAATGAAATTAGAATAGAATAGAATAGAATAGAATAGAATAGAATAGAATAGAATAGAACAGAACAGAACAGAATAAGAGAATTTATTTCAAAGGGAACAATATTTCAGTATTTCTGTTTTGATATTTGTATCTCTTAAAATAAGATGTGGTAAACCTGGTCTAGAAAAGTGCAGCTGTCACAGAGTCACTCTCTTTGACTTGGACAGACAAAGTTCAAAACTTCAGTTGTGTCTCCCCTGAAATGTCTTATTGGCTAGAAGTTTGTCAGAGCTTTAATAGAGACATAGGAATTTATCAGCATGTTTTCTTCATGGAAAATGGCTTTTTGCCAATACCACTTATCTCACAAACTCCCAGTTGTAGGAATACCACACTTGCATTGTGGATATAGTATAGACAATTCTGTAGTGAAGTCACAAAACTTTGCATATGCAAAGTTTATATCCCAAGGTCAAAACTTCTTTTAACTCTGTGAGGTTGCAAGGCCACTGTTCAAATATACAGCCAGGTATCTGGTCCAAGATTTATCTCCAGCACATTTCTGGCTGAGAAACCCTTGAACCATATTTCTGTTGAATGCAAAAGAGAGAAGAAACACAAGTTTCTGAAACTCAGAACACAGGACTGAACTGTTCCATGGCATCTTTGAAAGAAAGGACAACTCATAGCTGTATCTCAGAAGGGAAGGTGGCAAGGATGAGGAAACAAGGAGTTATGGGACTAGAGAAGCAAAAATTACTGTTTATTGTTTTAGATCTCCTGGCCAATGCTTACAGAATCACAGAATGGGTTAGGTTGGAAGGGACCACAATGCCTCATCTGGTCCAACCTCTCTATTACAGGAGAGTCATTGCAGGACACATGCCACAGGATTGTGTCCAGATGATTTTGAGGTATTTCCAGTGATGGAGACTCCACATCCTCTCTGGAAAATCTGTTCCACTACTCAGTCACTGCACAGGAAAGAATATCTTCCTCACATCCAGGTGGGAATTCCTGGGCATCAGTTTCAGTCCATTGCCTCTTGTGCTATTGCTTGACATCCCTGAGCAGAGCCTGGTCCATCCTCTGAGACTTCCCTTCAGATATTTATGCACATTGATGCAGTCCCTCCCACATGTCTTCTCTCAAGGCTGAACAGGCCCAGTCCCTTCAGCCTTTCCTCATTAGAGGGATGCTCCAGTCTCTTAATCACCTTTGTAGCCCCCTGGACCTGCTCCAGCAGCTCCATGTCCCTCTTCTCCTGAGAGGCCCAGAACTGGACACAGCACTCCAGATGAGCCTCGCAGGGCTGAGTAGAGGGACAGGATCATTTTCCTCAACCTGCTGGCAGTGATTTTTGGTGCCCTCTCATTTTTCAGCCACATTCTGAAACAGCTGTGACTTTTTAAAATTTTTTTAATATGTCATTATAATAGGACCTATAACTGTACTTGACAGCTGGACTTACTAAATCAAGACAATTAATATCTGCAAAAGTAGAGCTTACCAGAAGAAACACTTGTTGGTGTAAATTCTTTATAAAAAGGTGGCAAAGCTCAGATTTTTTTACACTGAATATGGCGCAATAGGGAAATGGTAAGACCAATGACTTGCAAGACTCTCACTGAGTAAAAGGAATCCTCTTGATACTGAAAATGTATTTTCTATTAAAAACCAAACCAAACCAAACCAAACAAAAACAAAAACAAACAAACAAAAACCCCCCAAAAAAACCAAAAACAAACAAAAAAAAAAACCTAACAAAAAAACCCAACCTGATGCAAAATACCTTATTTTCATTAAAAATGGTTGACTATTTGGTTGATTGACTTTGAAACTGGTGTTTTGTTTTAGGATAAACAAATAGGATAAGGAGGAGTTTTGTGGAGGAGAGGTCTTGTACAAGCACATAAAAAGAAGAAGAACAAAAGAATAGTCTAGAGAAAAAGTAAGCAAAGCTCATTTTTTTCTGTTTTCTTCTTTAAGAAAAAACAATATACTTCTCAGTCCATTAATAGCTCTTATTAAAATATTAAAAAAACACTCCCAATATGCTGGTGATTTGATAAAAAAAAGAGGTTACAAAAGAAATAGTCATGCTCTTTCTCTGAGCAAAGTCTCTGGGATTTCAAGCGCATTAAAACCTGAGGAAGATCTATTCAGCTGATTGTGTTCATCATTAGCTTTTTTTTACTTTCAGTTACTTTACCTGACTCTTAACCCTCTTGTGTCCCACACAAGGGGTATCTTCAGGGTTGCTTCTCTGTGATGGGTCAGAGAGGAGACAACAGAAAAGCACATTGTTTATTGCATGGTATAATGTTTCCAGCTATCCAACTGTTGCATCATTTTCCATTCAATGAGCACTTGAGTGTTAGCAGATTGCCTCCAGGTTGAGAGCACAAAATGCTGTAGGTGCTTTTTGTGGCTCACTGAAGGGAATGTAACTGGCACTGACACTACCTGGAGCTGACATTAATACAAGACAGGAACCCAGTCATGCTATGGAAAACTAATTTCATCTGAATGTGGGCTACAGATCCTTTTCTTTATTTCCTTCAGCAGCTGCACGTTTTACCTGAGAGGTGACTGCACTGGGGCAATGTATTTATCCTCAATTTCAGTGGATTGAATTATGTTCTCGAATGTATCTACAGAATAAACAGGAATTGTTTCCTTAAAAGGAATTTCATTCTAGGAACCATGTTTTATTCTTGCTCAGTATCTTCAGAAGCATCTAGGGTGAAAGACATATGGCAGCATGAGACATTTGTGTACCACACTATAATAGTAAATCCATATTTTTATCAAGGATCCTGTAGCAATATCTGTACAAATAAATTGAGCTTGTTTAGTGCCAGGGAATATATCTGGACACAGGAACCTTATCAGCTACAGCATTATATACTTAGACCTGTCTGTGACATATTTCTGACCTAAGTCATCTAGAACTCCCTGAATCAATTCTCAGACATGGGTAAGGAGTTACTGTAAGCTGGAGATGATTTCTAATGAGTAGTTCCCATGCAATTACTTTGTTTCAGAGGATAAGCAAGTTAAGCCATTACTGGTCAGGCTCACTCTGCTGGTTTCGGTGCCCAAGAAGAATCCCAGGTGTTTTCCACTTATAAGTATAGATGTAGCCAGTGGTGTCAAAAAAACTTCTCACAGAGGTCTCACTGCACTACTCTAATGTCAGAAAAGGTCTTGGTCCCCTCTGAAATATTGCTTTTTCTTGGATGAAAACACAAAAACACATGTAAGATCACATCTCATTTTCTCACCTACTTCTGCTGGGTAAGGGTGCAACTTAAAATTTCATGTGGCAGTTAGGCCTTTCAATAGAATGAGCAGTAGGATAAAGTTCTCATTTGGTTTACCAGGACACCAAATAGATATGGAAGCAGCAGATATAGCTCTAACTTCAAAGAAATTCATGGGTGTGTGCCACGGGTGAATCACCTGGATGAAAGAAAGGAAAATAGCTACACTGCTTACCACAAAGAGACAGCCACAAAATCACAAGTTCCTCCCCCACTGATATTGATACTATCAGATTTTTTTGGGAGGGATTGGTTTGTCAATTTGTTTCAAGGAGGTTTTTTGTTGTTGTTGTTGTTATTGTTGTTGTTGTTTTTCTTGTGTTGTTTGTTTCTGTTTGAGTTGGGTTTAGTTTTTTTGTTTTGTTTTGTTTTGTTTTGTTTCTTTTTATTTGTTTGTTTGTTTGTTTTGTTTTGTTTTGTTTTGTTTGAATTTTTTAAAGGTAATGACCATTATTGCACTGTGAGTGAAGTGGACTGCTTGCAAGGAGATTTACCTGAGTAATATAATGATGGATCAAAAGGCATGTACTGATGAAAAAGAAATAACTCCCCACCAAAAAAATACCCCAAACCAAACTAAGAATGATCCTCCTGAAGACAGAGGCATAACAGCAAGGTATTGGATTAAGAGGAATGTATGTGTTGCACTCTTATGTAATTTAAGCACCTTAAATCCAAAGATGAGGTCCAGTAAAAGCTTTTAAAAGACAGCTGAAAAGAACTAAAAATAGAGTCACATCATAAAACTATGTAAGAGACTGAGATTTGTGAAAAGTCTGTCTCCAGTGTCCTGACAAATATCACTGTTTTGATAAAAAGAGAAAATGGAAGGGAAGTTCCAGGAAGGGAAGTTCTGAGAAGGGAAGTTCCAGGCAGGGAAGGGAAGATAGTTCTCATTTACTTCCTCAGTAACTGCCAGAAATGAAAATGGGTTTATCTTGTTGAATTATCAAAACTGAAAAGTACTTAATACAAAAAAAAACCCAAAAAACCAAAAAAAACCAAAACCAAGAACAAAAAACCAAACCAAACCAAACCAAACCAAAACAAAAACAAACCAAAACAAACAAAGCAACAACAACAACAAACCCTGCCAAAAAAAAAAAAAAAAAAAAAAAGGCAGGAATATAATCATGATCACTAAAACATCATACTTTTAAACCTTTCAAAGTAATAAAGTTATCTTAAGCACTAGAAATAGATTTGAGTGGCAAATATAAACATTAACTATTGAATGAATTTGATCAGGTTCAAACCTAGAATTATAGAAAGCCATAGAATCACAGATCTAGATAGGATGGAAAAGACCTTTAAGATCTATAATGTGCACCACTAAACCACATCCCAAATGCCACATCCACAGGTTTTCTAAACTATTCCAGAGATGATGATTCCAGCACTTCCCTGGGCAGCCTATTCCAATGCTTGACCACCCGTTCAGTGAAAAGAATTTTCCTAATAGCCATTCTGAACCACCCCTTGTGCAGCTTGTGGTCATTTCCTCTCATTCTGTCACTTGTGAGATGGAAAAAAAAGACCAAATCCCACCTGGCTACACTTTCAAGGAGCTATAGAGAGACAGAAGGTCCTGCCTGATCCTTTTCTCCAAGGGCAAACACCGCCAGCTTCCTAATCCACTCCTCACAGGACTGGTGCTGCAGACCCCTCACAATCTCCATTGCCCTTCTCTGGACACACTCTGGCCCCCTCAAAGGTTTTCTTGTCACGAAAAGTCCAGACCTGACCCCAGGATTGGAGGCACTTCACCAGTGCCCCCAGCACAGGGGGATGGGCACTGCCCTGCTCCTGCTGGCCACACTATTGCTGACACAAGCCCGGTGCCATTGGCCCTCTTGGCCACCTGGGCACACTCCAGCTCGTGTCCAGCCACTGAAAACCAGCACCTTTCCCACTCTGCAGCTTTCCAGCCACGCTGTCCCAGCCTGGAGCTGCAGGGGTTGGTGAGACCCAAGGGCAGGACCCAGCACTTGGCCTTGTTAAACCTCACACAATTGGCCCTGGCCCATGGATCCAGCCTGTGCAGATCCCTCTGCAGAGCCTTCCTGCCTTCCAGCAGATCAGCTCTCACACCCAGCTTGCTGTTGTCCCCAAACTGACTGAGGTTGCATTTTATACCCTCATCCAAATCTCTGATAATTATAATAAACAGGGTGTCCCAGCACTGAGCCCTGTGCAATACCACTGTGAAAAGCTCCAGATAAATGCAATTCCAGTCACAAGGAATCTTTGGGATGGCTACCAGAGTGTGTAGCCATCCAAGTCATGAGCAGCCACATTTCCTTTTGGCATGGAATGCTGGATTCTCCCATTTCATGGTCTACCACTGCACTCTCTAGGAGATGCAGCTTAGACCCACACAACTTCCTTGCTCTGCTTCTCAGCTGACACACAGATTCATCAGTGTCAAATGCTGTAATACCTTCCAGAGGGCAAAAATTGAAAGAATGTTTTTGTGAAGCATTCAAATAAAGGATTTTTATTTTTTTTCCACATAAATAATTTAAAAAAAGAAAACTGAACAGATAATAGTACTCTTTCAAAAAGTTATGCAATTATTAGACTTTTTAGAATTTGAATTTCTGTCTCAGAGTGACTTTAAAATTCTTCTTTTTTTTATATAAATGGGCATTTAGGTTGTTATTTTGGTTTAAATTTCATTCAAAAAGTATTCAGAATACTTATGTCTTTAAATAATGCAGTTGAAAGCATTTTCCTGTCAAGAGGGAAACAAAAACCAAAACAAATCTCTAGATTTTTGTCCAGAAAACGTTGTGTTATGTAAGTAAACTTCAATGGACTACTGAGCTTTCAGGCAAAAGATGCCTCTCAATATACAAGGACATATTAATTAAATTGCATCTGAAAATTATATGTTCAGTAATTCTGAATTTCTAAGTGAACACAGTGCAGCAAGTTTTTAGGAAGCATTTACATGTAAGTGAAATGGGTCATGTTACATTGTCACAAGGTTAAATTCCTCTCTGTACCATGCCCAATGTTTTCAAGCTCATTTCACACCTATACATTTTATTCTTTGTGGCACCTGAGAGAAATAAAATGAAATAGCATCAAATAATTCAATACTAAGAAGTGCTTCCCTTTTAATAGTAAGAATAACAATATATTTAAAAGAATGCTTATAAGTAGGCAGTGTGGAAAAGTTAGAGAGAAGCTGAAATTGGAAAACCACAAGTGTTAAGAATGAAATGAAAATTATAAGCAAAACCACCTTCTTTTTACATTATTTAGTTTCTAGCAGAACTGATTTGTGATCACTAGAGTGTCCTTGTGGTGTTTTCTTGTTTCACCCATATCTACTTTAGCTCCATTATAGCCATCTTTTCCCTAAAGCAATTTATATGAAAACCACCCTATGCTCAGTATCTTTCTGTATATCTTTAACTCCTTATATCCCACAAATGATTCTTTGTCCTAAATGTATATGTCTCAATACCTCCACTTTTACTAAAAAAAAAAGAAAAAAATAAAT
>WBNO01004774.1:76698-101292 GCA_013400575.1 Peucedramus taeniatus | reverse complement strand
CTCCTCAACATAAAAAGGCTGCTCTCCACTAAGAACTTGGTACATACCTATGTTGTAGGAAACCAATAAATGGGGAAATTCCTGTTCCTGGACCAACCATAATGAACGGCACAGACGGGTCTGCAGGTAAGTGGAAAGCATTGTTTGGACGAGGAAAAATAGAGATCTAAAATAAAATTAGGTAAAATATAATTGAAGGGTATTCTTAAGCAGTAAAAACACCATGACATTTTCAGAACCTTCAGGATATTTACACACCATATGTACCCACACACCCTTCCAAATCCTGAGCTTCAGAGTTCATCTTTAATGCCACACAGACATTTAGAATATAATATCACAGAAGTCTCTGGGGAAAAAAAAAAACAACAAAAGCACACCATATTTACAAACCTATTAATCCATCTGGAGGAAAACTGGGATAAACCACACAGACATCAGTTGCTGAATATGAAAATTGACTGCATCACAAATTTGGGGAATAGTGTCACAGAATGCATGGAAAGTTTGGTGTTGGCATTTGAAGGGAAGCAAAGCTAGTTTATTGCTATCAAAGGCAACTCAACCTTTTTTTTTCATTGCAGGAGGTCAGGATTTGTTTATAGTGAATTGAAGCCTACTGGTAAAGAGCCGGCTTTCTTAATTTTCATGAACATTAGACAAGATTACCAAAAGTGCATATGGGTGAGGGGAGGCACATAACAGCTCAAAGATCTTGGAAAATGTTTTATATAATCCCAGTGATAAACAGTAAATCTAATTTTCATATCTGTGTCAGAAAGGAAGTCATATTTTCCTATGATCTCCATACCTAGCCTCTGAGACATGGCCAACATAATCTATAGAAAACAAGAGATTACTATTTTTAATTCCAGAAGATTATTCAAGACTCAACACCAGCCATAGCAAAGCTTCATACATTAAAATCATAAGCAAATATCTAATTCAATTTGCACATTAATTATGAAAGGATTTGAATTTACTTTCAAGTTTAACGAAGGAGAAGGACTAGACCAAGTTATTTAAACTTTGTTGTATAAATCTGAATGGTTTAGCACTGCTATTTTTTCAACACTTTAATTCACTACAGATATAACAATGTTAAAGAACATTATTTTCCTAGTTTCATGATGATAAAAAACCAGAATAATTCTTGCTGGTGGGGAAGAATACTTATATATATATATACGTACACTTCACACCACACTTGAGTTAGGAGGCTATTTACCCTATTAATGATTCCAAACTGGTCATTCTTTCAAAACAGACTACAAATGGTAAACACATTTATACTGTAAAGTGTATTCAATTAATCTATTTTTGCATAAGACCACACTCATCTCTTTTGTATTGTTATCCCATATATTTCTGCAATCTATGTGCATTGCTGTCCATTTATCTATGTTGAATTCCAGCTTGTGCAGTAGACAAAACAGTTCTAAACTTTATCCAGACTCCCTTTGTAATAATTTTTTTCTTTCTTTTTAGCCACCTCTTTTTCTTGTTTGATCTTTAACTAATTTCAAATCAATTATATTTTAAATAAAGAGCAGATGTGAACACTGGAATAAGATATATGATGCATATATTAATCTTTGCATTAGTTTTAAAAAATGAAGATAACTTGTATGGTGTTTTTTCCCATTTTGTCTGACTGACACCTTGAATTATTGACACAGTTTTCTTTCAACCAAATTCTACTCTTGTTTCCGTTTTTCATAATCAAGTATAGATTAGGCTGCCAGTAGTTCTTTTTGAGAAAAGACATGTATATCACAGATATCAGTTATATCAGTTATATTTTTTAATAATTAGCTTAGACCTAGTGACTTTGAGATCGATTAATTACACAGAATCTCTGCCACAAAATTAAATGAAGGGAAAAAAAAATAAAGAAATACCTTCTCCCAGTAATATCAACTGTGCCAAACAATCACTGATACATGTCAGGAAAAAAAAACACAGATGACTGTCCCCTGCGTCATATTCAATAACTTGGCCTTTGCAAACTCTGGAAGACTTGACAAGAAATGTGAGTTTACAGTTTCTCCCCTATTACCTGCCCACTGTTTCCTGGAAATGACCAAGGGCCTCTCTCTTGTGATGTAAACAGTCATAACCATTTAATTACACAGTGGCAGTTTAGTCCACAAAAACATCTTTCAAGATACACCTAGGACTACAGAGGGGTGGAAAACAACTCTGGCCTTTCAGCAATGGGAAATCTCACAATTTAAGTATGCATAGATAAGTAAAATTTAACTTTGGTATTTAGGAATCAAGTTCTGGACACATTATACAGAAGTAGGGTAGAACAGCAAAATTAAGGTGTATGCTGCCAAAACACCTGCAACAACATCACAACAGTGAACGAAGAAACCTGTAGTTGTTTCAGACATGCATAAATTTTACAGTTAATGACTTTAGATCTAATATTCATACCTTTTCAGTTGAAGAGCTTTCTCCTTTTGCACCCTGAGAGTTTTTATTGGGGTGCAGTAGAGGTGCAACTAACTCAGCAAGCCACCCTGTACATACTCCTCTCCGTGAGTCTGGTCTAGAGGGACCGGCAGGGAACTCCACAACATTAAATACAAAGCACAGCCTTCCTGGCTGATATAAGTTTGAACTGCAAAGACAAAAATATTAAAAACCAACCCAAAACTTGAGAGACAGCTGTACAATCTTGCAGCGGGTCCGTTTGCAGCCCAAACCATTTCAACTAAATCAAGTCTCAATGTTCAGCTTACTGCATAATAATTATATTTAATTAGAAATTGTCTTAAGGCTGGACTCAGAGGCCAGTGTCCATAGAAGGGAATCTGAATTCCAACCAGATTCACCTGTGTGTGAGCTTGTTCTTGAGAGCTTTACCAAAGCCTTGCCACACACTCAAAACAATATTCTTTGAAAGAGTCAAACAATGTTTTTTGCAATAGGGTCACAACTATTTCTCCTTCACTCCTCTCTTTCTTCCTCAGATTATAACACATACAAACACATAGGAGAAAAACCCCATAACTAAATAACTAAGAAGATACATTTGAATATTTCATTACCTTGACACTGAGTAGGATCTGGCTTGTAATTTAGGAAGATGTTCTGAAGAACAGAAAAAGAAAGTATCACTTATTTGATTTACCCCAATGAAGATATCGTATAATGAGTATTTATATTACAACAGATTAGAAGGTATTTTAATTTAAGTGTAATTTTATTCTAGTAACATTCAGTGTTTGTGGTTCAGAAACAAGCAATAAAGACCTGAACTCTATTTTGAATGGGTTTTAGACTTTGTGGAACATCAATTAGAGATCCTATACAATGAGACCATAACAGTTAATTTATGGGGTTCTTGGTCAAACAAAAGCAACTGTAAGGTGTACAAAAGAGATGCCAGTAGCTAGCAAATGAGGTGAACCTTGAAATTTAATTTTCTCCACCTTTCCGCTACGAGCTCAAAAGCTCTCACAATAGAGATTGCTTTATTGAAAGTTTCCTATATATAATGTCCTAGAAGCAGATGTGCCAGCTCAGTTTCAAACCACTGATTACCTATGCGCAGTTTTGAAATCTCAGCTGAAAAAACAAGACACAGGAGTTCACAGGGCATTTTTTGAACAAGCAACCCCCTATATATATCACACACACATATTTATATCTATCTATGTGTGTACATAAGTAGAACTACTTTTTTTGCCAGTACCTGCACACCCTGACGTATTTTAAAGGTGCTCTGCTACATAAGAGAGGTGCTAGGTGGAGTTAAAAAAAGGCAGTACAGTGAAATCATTTAAACAAGACACTCAACCCATTCAGCAATTTTGGGTAAAGGTGGACAAAATGACTGCAAGAACACAGAAAGCAATTTCTTTCACTCATATTATGAAACATATTAAGAAACTCTGGATTTTAATTTGAAAAATAACTACCAGCAATTTTAGATGTATTTGACATGGTTACAGCTGTAGTCCCATCCTTTCAGTATTTTTTATCAGGAACCCAGTGAATGTGTTGGACATAGCATAAATACAGATATACGGGGAAGACCATTCTGTTTTAACAGGTATAAGTGCAAGAAAACGCCACGTAGGCAGAGAAATTAGGAGTTGTAAAAATATGTCTTTTTTAATTGTAAGCAAAAGATGAACTGATTCATAAAGACCCTAATCCTGCAAGCACCCTATGCTTACTTTATATGTACAGAAGTAATGCAGAGTCAAAGCACTGGTATGAACCTAAATGTGTGCAGAAAGAAAGCCAAAGACTATGAATTGTAGAACAGAGTTTTGTTCCCCAACAAGAGTTTCAGCTTGATCACTATAGAAACTGTATTCCTAAAGCAGTTAACTGAACACTTATTTCCCTTTCTTGGGAAATTGAACATTTAGTCTGACGCATTTTCAGAAACCAAATCTAATTAAATCTAAATCAGTCTTTTACCAATTAATAGGCTAAGTGAAGGCTTGCAGCTTGGAAAAGCATGAAGTAAATCCAGGAGGCAAACATTAGAATCTCTAATAAAGTGAGTATAATCAGAGGCTCCTTGTCTGCTGCAAAGCTCTTGAAGCCTCCGTTTTTCTCCTGCATCACTGGTACATTCTACAAGAGCTCGCAAAAATGCCTGCAGGGAAGAGAGGAAAGAGTGAAGGGTAAAAAAACTTGCCCATTTTGGAAAATGATCACAAAAGTAGAAAAAACTTGGGTTGCCTGGGGACAGGAATTAGGTTAATGGATAATACACTTTATTTCTCAATTTATTTTTTTTTTGATTGCTCTTCTAATGTCTGCAACAAGTTGGCACATCAGAAAATCCTACTTAGCCTGAGCAAGGAAGAGACAAAAAAACAGACACAAGCCATTCCCCCCCAAAATTCCTGGTTTTTGAAAGGTGTTCTTATTGCCCCTATTTACACTTTAGTTAGGACAGCTCCATAACACAATTCAAGACAAAATACCATTTGCTAAGGTACAGAAGCCAGGAAACGAATAACAAAAATCTTAGAAGAGGTATGACTATAAATAAAGTATGGTATTAAATGAGTCATGTTAATGTTGTTGTGGTGTTTTATTCTATACTTTATGCCTACACACTGGTGGTGTAAACTTTTCTTAAAGGAAAGTTAAATTGAGCATTGTAAGATAAAGTGAAGATCGGATGTAAATAGCTACAAGGGTTTTTCAAAAAAGAAAGATGGAAATAGACACAGTGCATAAAAGAAAAGTGATAGAAAACACCAAATGCAATCAGATGACACATTCATCACAAAGGAATACTTGGAAAATAATGTGTGCTCAACCATAGAGCTTCCAGACGATAGTTTTGAGTATGGAGACACATAAAGCACATTTTAGGCTGAAGACTTAATACAGCAGACAGGTTATAAAAACTGGCTTCAGTGATATTCCCCAGCCAGTACTCTCTGCCTACTCTTATTGCTGAGACAAATTTTCAAAAACATTAAATGTGGTTTTGAAAAGGTTGGAACAGTAGGAAAATTCTCTTCTGCTGCAAAATCCACTAAATTGAGTAAAAAGGTTCTCCCAAAAACTGATTTCCCTCAGAGACCTGACCACACAATCATTTAGCTTCATCTTTCATATAAAGTTATCTTTAAAATATGTTTCGACAGTACCAGAAATAGGGATGCATTTTCAGTTAGAAGCTTTGAATTGTTTACATGCACAAAATGAAAAGAAGATAACACATACATGTTGTGAGAACAAATACTAAAAAAGCAAAAATCCTCCTTTGAATTCTGCTAGGTTACAGAAATGTTAAAGAAAAGCTCCAGCTCTTAAGTGAATGGTCCACAGAGGGTTATTAGCACTGTGCTCTGATCAACTGAGCTAGTGTAAAGGACACTGTGATACATTTGCATACAGCAACATTTGTATTTTAGCAACAGACCTTGACAGATGTGGGTGCCTCTGATTAAAAAGACTGTTTACTTTAAAATTACTAGGGGCTAGGCTCAGTCAGCCTTCCCAGTTATCTGGCACCAAGTTATCTAATACTGTTCTACTTACTTCCAGACCAGTCATGAATCAAGATACCATAGAACAGGAATGTCTGCCAGATAAACCACCAGAAATGACTTTTCTCAGAGTAAAGTACAAACAGTAGCATACAAACTGACAATCCTTATTCACCAAGAGATACCGTAACTACACACAAAGTAAGGACAGGTCTGTAAGAGACCATACAGCATAGAATTACTCATTTCTCTTTAGAAGAAAAAAACACATAAACACCTTTTTGGGAATTGCTCTTATTTCCAGACACCAGGTTAGAATGAATTTGAGAGTGCTTCTTTCAGGTATGTGTTGTGGACGAGATGCTCCTAGTTCAGTGGGAGAACAAAAAAACAAAAACAAAGTAAAATGTGCATCTATTAATATAGAAAAGCGGCATCACACATCTCACACTTAATGGACAACTTGTGCAGCCCTCAAAGATGCAGGGAATCTCAGTGAGAGCTGATTTACATGTAAACCAGAACAACAAAGAGCCCTACACCACCCTGTGGAAATAAAGGCACAACTCAGAAGCACCATTAAGACACCAGCTGCAATACAAGAATGGAACAATTCACACAGGCCCAGCCGGCAGTACACAGGCACACTTTGAACCTGAAGCCACTCCTTCTGAAGTATGGCATCATAAGACTCAGCAGAACACATCCACAGACCTACAAATCCACTAAAAGACACCTTGCAACAGCACTAAGGCTTGCCCTTGAGGAGTGCAGCCCTCTGAGGATGTAAAACAGATTGACATGCAGTGTTGTGCAAGGAGATTTTACTTTCAAGTGAGGGATTGTAAGGTTATGTGATTAAAGCCTTATCTCCACAAACATGAAGGAGCACAGAGTAAGAACGAGATGGATGAATGCCAATGCCAGGCTGCAGTTCCCAGTCAAGAGCTCATCTACTCATCTACAGTAAAACCAGCAGCAGCATTCTTATGCATCCTCTTTTTTAACAGATCACTGTGAGTTCCAACATGCCTCCATTGAAGACAGCTGTGTTCCCATACTAAAGGTAAAAATATTCAAAAGTATGCACACCAACTCCTACCAACACAGAAAGGAGCGTTGTTCCATGACCAGTGCATCACGCCATACCTTTCTTTTTAGTGCCTTGCTTAACTTTTACACAAACAAAGTCGTCTCCTTTTTCAGAAAGCCCCAAAATGCGGAGAAGCTTTTCCACTTCAGTGACATTGTTGGGACATATTACACAGAAGGCATCTCCAGGTTGGTACTCAAAAGCTGTATCCTGTTTTAAAACATGAAACATTTCTATTAAATCTTACTACAAACCAAAGTATTCCCATTCCTGACAACAACCTTCCTACTACTGTGCTCACATTAAGTCAAATATTTTTACTCTGTACTAACACTTTGCTGTTTTAAGCACATCAGGAATGAAGTACTCATGTTTTCTTTCCAGGCTTAACCTTACTAATTAGAAAAAGTCTTTCCTTATCTGGTTTAAATATTTGGACACTCTTTAATGAGAACTGCTGAGCAGCCCAAACAGAAGGAAAATAAATACGTATTAAGAGGTTGTGTTATATAATCAGCCCAGGTCATTAATTACTGATGTTCTACATTTTCTGGTTTGAGAAGAGCAGAGAAATGAAGTCCTCATAATTAATGCAACTTTTTATAGATACACATCATCACTAAAAGAAAAATCTGCTGGTTTAACTATTTGATGAATTGTGTCAGAAATGACCAGAATTGCTTTTATTTTTTGGAGGAAAAGAAGAAAAATAACCAGACAACAGCATGGTGAAAATTCAAATCTTAAGTCCTATATTCTACTTAGCTACCTGAGATTCTTATGTGCAACTGCTGAAACTGTTGTGTGCAACTCAAGCTTCTGCCTGTTAGAGGAACATGCAGAATTATACTTGTGTCATTATGTTTCCCTTATGCATCAGGTAAGTGATCTGCATACATAGACTGGCAAGAATGTTAGGTGAAGAAGGCAAGAAAATGCTTAAATTTTCAGTGGGTGCTGATGACAGAATGCATATATACATACAAATCCATGCAAAAAACCTTGTTGCTCAAAACTTAATAGAATCTATTTATAACTGAGATTTAAAGATGGCTTATGTATATTGAGACAGATTAGGCTAAGAGAGTCCAACAAAAGGTACTGCCAAAAAATCACAATATCCCAAAAGTAATATTCTATCAATTTGGGAAACCACTTAAAAGCAACATCATTTCCTCTTCAAGATTTCTTATAAAGTAATATCGAGTACTCCCTGCCTGCCTTTCATCTTCAAATCAGTATACAAAATACGATCTTCACTGAATAAGCTAAACCAGTTTTTTAACTGAAGGTAACCAAGGTTGACAGTTTGAGTGGCACGTTAACAAGGTACAGCAAATTAATATCAAAGGCAGAAACACTGCTCAAGAGCTAACAATTCCTATTGCTTGATACTCTAAGTGAAATTACTACTTGTGTAGATTACCCACCATAATGAACAGTCACAATTTACTATATAGTTCCTGAATATTCTTCAAGTTGTACACTTATTAACTGAAAGATTACTAGTTTTCAATATTCCCTTACTGCCTTTCTCCACTGCAAATTCCCTTCATAAAGGTATTTCACTCAATATGATATCCATGGAACAACAAAGAAATTAATTTGACACTGTTCCTGTTTTGACTTCCATGGAGTCCTGTTTTTCAGCAAATAAATCAAACTTCACATTTACAAAATGGATCAGCGTAAGCTGACAACCTATTGAACAAAGAATCATTTTTAAACAGTCAAATAAATTTTTCCCCCTCAGTTATTATACGTAACACACATGTTTTTCACCCTTTATTTTAACCCACTAAAGAAAAAGCCATCACCAACTTACTGCAATATCAAGCTCTAAGAGCAATGCAGTCTTTATCGCATCTTCCCTAGTGAGCTGAACTGCTTTTGTAACTGGCACTTCAAAGGTTGTTCCCTCTGAGATAAGTGAAGACAGATGCGGATTCTGAAAAAAATGACACAAAAACTTACATTAAAAATGCAAATCAGCTTTATGATGTCTTACTAAGACATACAGGAATTGGTGTTGGTGCAGATTGCTTTTGAAACAATCAGAAAATAACTCCAAGGAAAAACATGAATCTTCTATATACATAGAGTGTTTTGCTCTTTTTAAAAAATCACATCTGAGCAATAACTGGCATATATTCAATTACAAAAAGTCAGTAGGCTTGAACAGTCTAATGGGCCTACGTTATTATCAAATATAGTGAGCTGTTTCATTTTTCAAGAACTGCCTTGAAAATAGCCAATTAGAGAATGGCATTTATGTTAAACCCCAGAAAACTCCTGCCTAATTAAAGGATTATTAGGTGTATAGAATGGACACAAGAAGTAAGAACAAAAGTTACATCATTGCAGGTTTACAGCTTAAGGCTTTGGGGTCCATTTGGGGTCTACTATTACAGGCAACTTATAAAGGATTTTTAAACTAGAGCTAATGAGCAAAACTCTACAAGACAGCATCATGTTATAACACAACATTTCTACACACGTAAGAATGTGCCCCAAGTATGACAAATGGGCACCAATAATAATTCCAGACCATATATGTCAAAGGCTGCCACTTGAAGATCAGACTACAGCTCTCACTTCTCCATCACTATAGTCAGTAATTTTCATTTGAGATCAATGCAGATAAAAATAAAAAGAGGCACGAGGGATACCAAACACCTTTAACAATACTCTGGGTTTTACTCAAATGGAAAGGAATCATCCTACCAATAGGAGAATATTTGTTAATCTGAAGATTTCCTATTTAAAAAAGGAGACAAGAGAATCACTTGAGACCAACAGTTGGAAGTTTCTTTGTTTTCTTAAGATTTTGACATGGTGATTAATGGCTTGTGCCATATCAAGTCATTGTGCATCAGCTGGACTGTTGAAACTGTCTACATTTGTATTCCCTCCAACTCAAATTCAAGGCATAATGAAATCAAGATTTAAACTAAATTGTATTATCTTGCACTTCCCAGAAATGCTTTAGACATTGCTGCTCTGCTATTAGTATGCAGCAACTTGTTAACTCAACCCTGAGACTCAACAGCCCAAGACAAGATCATTTAAGTAACTGGAGAGACCAGGTACCAGGCCTTTTTTAAATGACAGGGAGTCTCTGGAAATATCCAAACCTCACCTTGATGAATTTCAAAACACACCAACTTCAGCTCTGCTTGGCAAAAAATATCCATAGCTGCTGTTGTAATGTGAGATACCAAAAAAAGACATGAATTGTGTGGTACCTGCAAAACCAAACACGACCCTACACAGAACCTACTTGTTAACAAGATCTAGCCAATGATTTCAAAAAGAGTTCCAAAGGAAAAAAAAACCACAAACATGCATTTGATTCTTTCCAGGGCTCAAAATAACCACCCTGTTTTATACCTGAAATCTGGACTATAATCTTTAATCTGTCACTGAGTTCCAGATTAGCAAATTCGGCTTTTTCCATTTGCTGTTCCAAAGCAAAAAAAACCCCTTTTTTTTCTACATACAGAAAAGGAATCAGTATTAGAACCTGACAAACTATTTCAGGGATCAGTCTGAATGTATGCTGACTTTAAGAAAATGGTCTCTTTTAAGGAATGTAGCAGCACATTCAAAATAACTATTACTATTTAATAGAAGCATACCTCTAAATCATACACCTGAAGAATTTGGATTATTGAATTTAACAACCCGAGCAAAACGAACAATGCGAGGTTTAAAAGATAACCAAAATTATCCAATGTTTAAATCCATACACCCTTCCATAACTATATTAGCTAGACTAAGTGATTCTCTCAGCATTTCCATGAGCAGTCTCAACAGAGAGAGTGTCAAGAGTCCGAGGACACTAAAGGGCTTTCATGATCATGAGCAGCCCAGAAACCCCGCCTCAGTTCAGTACTGGTTCTTCAGTCCTGGCCTCGGCTACATTACAGCAGTACTGGTTGGCAGCTCAAGCACAACCACGCCCGTGACTGGACACAGATCCTGTTGATCCGGGCCTGGATCTTGAGATCAGTTTCTCGGCTTGGGCTAAGATTCCCACAGGCTTCCCTGATGATCTGCACTCCTGGCTGATCCTGGGCTGCAACGTCCTGCTTTGCATTGCTTGGGTAGTGTGTAGCAATGCTGGATTTGTTACCACACTCAGCTCCTGGCTCCCTGTCATTTAAAGAGCAGCCAGACTTCACTGTTTTGTTGCATGGATAACTGAAAGATCTGCCCCCTGCAGGCAACCAGGAAAGTCTGAGTCACTCTTGCCAACTGGATATGATTTCCAGCTCATGCTAATTCTATTAGTACAGCAGGTCTTTGTTCAGCGTGGCTTCAACAGGAAAAGCATACCAGCTTTTGATCAACAGTTCATCTTCCATTTCCCACAGTAAAATAACGATCATGTTTTCACAATGACAAGTTTCTTTGCGACTAAGTATGCAGCAAGATTTTGAGCAATTTTACAACCTCTTAGTGCATTGTGAAAGTACGAAAAATTTGAACAGAAACTTTACTGTACTCCTCACTACAGCAATATGTTTTCACTGTAATAAGCCACAGAGGATCTGAATTCTTGCCTTCCTGACAGTGCAATACCAACTTACTACTTAGCTGAATTATATCTTGACATAAGTGTCCATAACCCATATGGTGGCACCTACATTCAATATAAATGGACTTTTTACTTAAAATTCAAAAGCCTCCTACATTTGGGGACATATCTCCGTTACGTAAGCACTCACTTGCTCTTTTGAGCCTTATGTAGGAGTATACACTCATACTCCTACAAGAGCTAGATGTTTCCATCACTCAAAGGGAAGTCCTTACCTCACCCTGGGTGTCCTGAAACTCCACCTCTATATATTCTGGTGGCAGGGCAGGAATATTAAGAGCAGACTGAGAGACAGGAGGGACAGAATGAACAAGTGAAGGTTCGGCGTCTCTAGCTGGAGACACAAGATTGATGTCATCCTGTTTCTGTGACAGAATATCAGAACCCCTTGCTCCCTCATCTTCTAGCTTCAAGTTCTGTACTTCAGAGCTTAGCTTTAGCTCATGCACAGCATGTGGATCTGTGGAGAGAGAGCTGGAAATAGCATTGACAGCATTGTTCATGCCTTCTTTCTCTTTCTGCAACTGTAATGCTTCCTTGAGGGCAAGCCAAAGTCCATCAATCCAAGGATCCACCACTAATTCCAAACTGGGAATGTAGGGGAAAAAAAAAAAGACATGCATGGATTAATTATTGTGACTCCCTGGACTGTTAAGTTACAAACAATGAAAGACCACAAAAGCAAAAAACATTATTCACTTTCCATTTCTAATATATATCTGCAGTTGTTATCAAGATTACTTCTTTGCAAAAAAAAAAATTTAGTTGTTACCACTATGTAAATTTACGGAGTCTAAAATGTATAACAGCCTTGCTTTTCTTTCACTTTCTCATTTTTGTTTTTATATGCTGAACTTTATGACAGAAAGTTGAAGGAATGGCAGCAGAATATGCAACTTTTCATTGTGCAACAGCAACATCAATAGTTTACACTAATGGCCCATTTTTATTATTTCAGAACACAAGAGATAAGTTTTATGGTTATGACAATGTTTGTGTTCAACTGCCTTGCATCATCATGCACAGAACCAATAAAAGCAGCAGTTCAAAATAACTAAGCCAAGACTGCAGCCTACCGGCCAGAAAGAATAGCAGAACAGGGAGTTGTTTTCTTACATAATTCCTCTACAGCAAAAAGAGAAATCTTCTTACATAATTACTCTAAAGTGATCCCCCCCCCATTCCCAAAGGAGAAAAAAGAAAAAAAAAAAAAGGAAAAAAGGAGAAAGAAAATACATTTTCAAACCCCTCTACTTACTCTGACTTATTTAATTTCTAGAACTGCTAAATACTATTTTCCAGGCATTACAGATGTTTCCTCACACTTTAGGAGTTTTACTTAATGGCAACTGAGACTGAAAAGGCATACTGTGCTCAGGCAGAACTCATTTCTATGAGGTGCTGAGCATCCAGCTTTAATGGACTTCAAACGGTTGAGAACATTTAGCCAAATGCCTACACAAATATTGCATCATGAAGAAATAAAATCCAAACCCATTCAGCTCTTACCCTACACAGTCATCTGCTAATCCTGTGTCATAGAAGTGCTGGGCACCAAGTTCTTGAAGTCGTCGGTCTACTGTCCTTCCACCATTACAAAAGAACATGTACTCTGAATCTCCCAGACCTAGCAAATTCAAGGAAAGAGGAATAATGTCAATCAGGCAGCCTCCCGGGCTACACAAAGTCAGGACAGACTTTTCTTGCAGGCAAACAGAAGAATCATATATGCTGGAGAAATTCCTCAAGAGGGCACCGAGATGACTGAGGGGATGGAGCACCTCTCCTAGGAGGAAAGGCTGACATAACTGGGTTTGTTCAGCCTTGAAAAGAGAAAGCTTCGGAGTGAACTAATTGTGGTCTTCCAGTACCTGAAGGGAGCCTACAAGAAAGAAACAGGGGATTTTTACAAGGACATGTGGTGACAGGACAAGGAGGAATGGCTTCAAACTGAGGGTAGATTTAGACTGGATGTTAGCACAAAATTCTTTGTTGTGAAGGTGGTGAGGCACAGGCACAGGTTGCCCAAAGACACTGTAGATGCCCCATCCCTGGAAGTGTTCAAGGTCACGTTGAATGGGACTTTGAGCAACCTGGTCAAGTGGAAGGTGTCCCTGCCCATAGCAAGGGGTTGGAACTGGATGATCTTAAAGGCCCCATCCAACAAAGGCCTTCTATGATTCTATGATAAATATAATGATAATATCTATATATACTTAAACACTTGCATATATAAATGTATTACTCAGATGCTACATTGAAATATACACACATGTATATGAATTTCAAATAAAATTGTGTTTGTCCCAAAGTAGGGCTGAAAAAGGGGCTCCACCTTCCCAAATGTAAGACAGAGAAATACTCTGAAAACACTTTGCTTTCAGTATTTCCCACATCAGAAGAATACTGCCTTAGTTTGAGGCTTTTAAAATATACAAAATTCCTCTAACAGGAAAAATATAAGGAATGAAAACTGATAAACTATGTATGAATTACCAAAATAAATGATCTTTCAGGATTAAGTTGTTAATAATGTCAGTAACATGAGAGAGTATTAAAAGAAGTTTAAAAATATTAGAAACTTGGTGGGGAGGGGGCGGAAAGGATCAAACACAGCAATGATTTTAAACAAGACGAAAGCTGAAACATCTACATGAGGGAATATAGTCCAGAAACTTCCTCTGCAGGAATCAAAGATTTCTTTGCAGATTTTGTTTCACTTGCACTACTCCTTAACTGTTGTGAAGCTGTTTTAGATGAAGATGCTCTTTGTTACCAGTTGAACAGTCAGTGCACTCAGGAGGTTATATCCATGGAGGATCCAAGTTTTAAAGGTCAACCAAATCACTGACCCACCCCACAAGAATGATCAATCATCCTTTAGAGATGCTTGCCCAACAATCCTTAAGACCACTGGTCTTAGGTCCACATTCACAAATTCTCTAGGTAATCCACACCACTGGTTCACTATTGCTATTGGAATTTTTCACAGCCTGACCCTTTCTTGTGTGCAATTTCAAACCACTAGTTTATTTATTTTATTTTATTTCCACTTGTGCTAGCTTTGGCTGGAATAGTGCTAGTTTTCCTCATCATAGCTAGTACGGAGATGTATTTTGGGTTTGTGCTGGAAATAGTGTTGATAACTCAGGGATGTTCTAGTTATTGCTGAGCAGCACTTACACAGAGCCAAGGCCCCTCCCCTCTCCTCTTCCCACCAGCGAGGGGGGTGGGGGTGCACAAAGTGGACACAGCTGGGACAGATGATCCCAACACAATGACCAAAGGGACATCCCATGCCACATGGCATCATGCTCAGCACATAAAGCTGGGCAGAGAAGAGGGAAGGGGAGGACATATGCAGTGACAGTATTTATTTTCCCAAATCACTGCTATGTGTGATGGAGCTCTGCTTTGCTGCAGATGGCTGAAACACCTGCCTGCCCATGGGGAAGGGCCAATGAATTCTTTGTTTTGCTTTAATTGTGTTCATGGCTTTTGCCTTCCCTATTAAACTGTGATTATCTCAACCCACAAGTGTTATCACTTTTACCCTTCCTATTCACTCCTCCATCCCACCAGGGAGGGGTTGAGGGAGGGAGAGAGCAGCTGGGTAGGGTTTGGCATCTGGCTGTGCTTAAACCATGATGCCACCTAATAATGAAGCATTCCCCTCTCCTTTTAACAGCTTTTTTTTTTTCTTTTAAGAGGACTTTTCTCTCAAGTACAGGACTTGGAGCAAACATTTCATTGAAACAGTTTAGATGGATACCATGAATGTATTTTAAGACTGATAACTTGTTAAACTTGAATCACATTGTAATTTAGACACCATAATAATTTCTGCCATAATAAAATTCAGGGTTATTACAATACTTATCTTTACACATACACATATGCATGCAGTCAGAGATGAAAAACCTGCCCATTTCACAAACTGTTATGTGTAACTAGGAAACAGCATAACAGCTTCTCAAAATGCTAAATGACTAGGATGCATATAGTTCAGACTTCCACATTGTATAACCAGTAGAAATTTCCTTTGAATGGGTCCCTTCCTTATTAGAAACTTAGAAGTTTCCTCACTCCCACCTATCAAATGAAACCTAAAAATAACCTAGGTTTAAATAGACATTTCTGGAGTTTGTTTATAAGTGAAATTTGAAAACTCCACAAACTAACCTTACAATCAGCAAGATATATCATGTATTTTGCCAAATCTGTATTTTGCTTATCCATCTTTAAGCTGAAGGTACGTTCATTCTCTTGATGAACACAACATTCAAAACTAAAGTATTACTGCAAATTTAAAGGGATGGGAAGATTTAAGGTTTTTACTTTTAAGAACATTTTATACTGCCTTTCCCTCTGTAGAGAAAAATGCCCAATGACTCACACAGTCAAGTAAACTAATCTAGTTTACTAATCTCTGTAGAGACTTGACATGAAATTTAAACTTCAAACAGTTATAGATAGCTTATCATATAGCTTTTATGCTGAGAGAAAATGAAGCTATAAAAAAATTACATTGGTAGCTTACATTCAGATAATTTTTGTTATGTTTTTCTTTTATTGCTCATAGAGGACATTGTATAAAATTGCTGTTTATAAAAATAAATGTTTTATAAGCACTAAAAAAAGCCCAAACCATCTATTCAGAAATAAAAAAATATAAAAATTATTCACTGACAGACAAGTTCTACAATAATATAGAAAATACTAAGTCACCTAGCAATCCATACTGGAGATGTGCGAAATGGTCAGGAGGCAAGGTCTTGTCTTGAATTTTCTTCACAAACTTGCGGGCAGTGTCTGGTGGGTCTCCTGTCCCAGTAGTGGAAATAACAATAACTACAGGATCCTTTTCTGTTTCCAGGTTATACTACAAGTAATAGAACAAGTTAAGTTACAAGGTGCCATTTGATACATAACTGTGGCCTTAGATACTCTATCTCCCACCTTTCTTCTTTCCAAGTATACACAGAAAACCATTTAATCTCATTTTACCTATATTAAGCCACAGAAAGTCTTTCAACTTATGATCATATCTGGAATTTTTAAGACCAGATTTGATAAAGCCCTGAAGAACCTGCTCTAACCTCAACTGACCTTGCTGCAAGATGACCTCATGAAGCTTCTTCCAGCCTGAAATATTGTATTATCCCATATACAGATGTCCAAGAGCAGCATTTTGAGGAGGCTAGTACATACATCAAGAATACTTCACAACTGCACTCAGACAGCTGAAATACACAGTTCTTACAGTATTTTATTTGTCAAGCAGAAAAAGTATTTTTGTATATATGATCACAGTCACACAGCCATAATCCTCGTGATTTCACAAAGATAAGTCGGGTGTGGCCATACAAACTGAAGGGATCATTTCTAAATTCCATTAAGAATCATTTGGTCCTGTCTGATAACTTCCATGTTACAGAATCGCAGTATCACAGAATTAAATATGTTGGAAAAGACCTTTGAGATCATCACACCCAAAAACCCCCCCAGTGCTTTTAGGGGAACTAAGGTAGCTCTGAAGAGCGATAATCAGACACCATGCTCTACAGTCTGATTAATTTTGGCCCATTCACCCCATCCCCAATTCACTTGTCTCTCCTTTGCTAATACTGGTCTCCCACAATTCCCAGAGTTTCATGGGGTACTCCCATTATACCAGGTTGACAAGAAGTGGCTGTAGTAGGGACTGTGTGTCAGTTCTGTAAATTTGTATCTCATGCAACCATTTATTACTTCTCAAGGAAAAAGCACTCAAAATCTTCGACTGTCACATCCTTAGCAGGCTGCAGCACTGTGCCAATGTGCTGTTGGTTGGGTCACCCACACAAATGGTTCTTGCAGCACCCCTATGGCCTTTGGGTAGTGACCTCTGTTAAACACAGCTCCTGTCCAGTGTTTGGGAGTGACCTCTGGAGACCACCTAGTCCCACCCTGTCGCCCTGATTTTCTCCAGTTTTACCAAGTCTTCTGATGTTTGCATTTTTACACAGAACTTTCCTACAAACTTTATGTAAATAACTTATTGTTTTTCATTCCTTTATGGGGGATGAGCAATCTGATGGACTGTTATGTTGCCCAGTAACATTGAGGAGGTAGCACTGTAACCCTCCAATGACAATGGCATTTCAGAAAGATATATATATGGAGTCAGATATTTTAATAAAGAGTTTTTTAGTTCGCTTTGAACAAAACTGCTGCCCATGTCGTGAGTGTGTGTGTCACCCCACAGTGAAACCACCCCATGCCCCAACTGTGACTAACAGTCAGCACTGTACTCAGTCAGCTTTAACTGCCTGAATTTTAAAAACTTCTAATAGCAGAGATTTCCCTTTTCTGGGTAGCTTCTTCCATGCAGAACTTCTTCACTAGTGTCAAATCTGAGTTTATCAGGCAGCATTCAATGGATTTGGCCTCCTGTTGTCCAGCCTGGCTCACATAGGCTGCTATTAGAGCACTCCTTCGCCTCTTTTTTGCCATAATAACCTTAGCTTCTTCTACTGCTCCCTGTGGGTTGCAGTTTAAATCATCTCCCAGCACTCTAAGTTTAATAAAAATAATAGGGCTATGAGAAAACAAAGATTTCAAGAGGTGCTGTGTTTCACTCAGAGCAGTTTCAAGACTGCAATTCAAAACTCCAGATTTTAAGAAGTTATGGTTCTAAACACCTCCCTCAACAAATCACTCAAACTTTATCTCCCTGTCAAGCCATGTAAAAATCTACCTGACACCTTCAATCTAAAAAGGCTACGAATACATAGAAACACACTAAAGCAGTTATGCTTTTGGCAGTATTTCCAAATCTTTCCTGAAGAAGCTAAAAGCAGCTGCACGGTAAACTTAAAATTACTACGTCTTGCCTCTGACAGTGGCCTACAGCAGAGTCCTAGAGAAGCACAAGTGAACAGAGTAAACATGCAAGGATATTCCCCAGGCACTTTGCCAGACTTCAAAGAGCTGTGGCCCAGGAACCTTCCAAACACAGCTTTTGTCTTTTACAAGTTCAGGCAAACTCCAATTACTCATAAAATCCTGAGACTTTCAAAACTGAACTGTAAGTTGTACAAAAAAAGAGGCCTTAAGGGTCCTGTTGCAATAAGGACTCAGATTTTTAAAACTTCCACAGCTGATTTGATAACACAAACCCACAGCTTCCACAGTGCATTGCCACAGGTGACTTGTGCATTTACAAAGAAAAGCAAATTCTTGGAGTAAAGAAAATAAGGGTCTACTGGTATCACATGAAAATATACAGTAAAATGAGCTCACTAAGTTCTTGCTTACTCCACTGCAGATTTTTTTCTGCAAACTTAGATAACTTTTGAAAACTAAACATTTGGTGATACAGGTTCTGCAATAATATGTGTCAATTACTGTGAGGTCTGCAACATCACCAGAACAGCAAAACCTAGGAAAACTAGACACTTTTTTACTCTACCTTCCTCCTATATCCTTTTTGTTTCAGGTTTGTCTCATTCTTTCTCTTTCTTTCAAACTTTCTCCTCAGCTGAGGACAGCAATGCCACACAAAAGCAGTGAGCAGCCTGCTCAAGCTGTGCATGGTTGCTGAAAGAAGAGGATGGGATCAGACAGCCAGGTTTGCCTCATCCAGAATAATACAAACCAGGACTAATGTACTTATTCAGATAATTCATCCAAAGCTGACTACACACACTGTGACCCAAGATGATCTCCATTTAGCCTCCCATTTTTTACTGCTCCTACCTCACTTCCACTTCATTTCAGTCTTCATAAAACATAATCACCATAACCAACCAAAGATTTATGATCTCATCTCACCCCTGGGACTGTAGGTGAGACACACTACTTGGAAGCAGCCAGTGCTCCTGAGACCTGAGCAGTATTTGACCATTCACTTTTGAATGGCAAGAATTACTATTGCTAATGGCAAGAATTACTATTACTGGCTCTGTAACCACCTATTCCATCCACAGACCATCACAAGGTCTGAGAATACCCAAAAGCTACATAAAGACAGACTTTCTAACTGACAAGAAGGGAAAAAAACAGAAGCTTATCTGTGACAAGATTTACAAAGCTGCAGAAGTTTGGTTTTTTTCCTTAATGCCCAATTCTCAGATTCTCAATTCATAATTAATTTTCAGCTGTGAATTGTCTTGCCAAATTTGGCAAAATACATTTATTTAAGTGGCAGGCCAATAACGGGGCTAGAAATGTTCTGACTATCACTTTCCTGAAACTAATCTCCAAACCTGTCAAATGCAAGAAGAAATTAAATGCAAGAATATAAGGAGAATCTTCACATTCCCTGGTGGCTGCATAAAAGTCTCTTTCTAACACTCAGCTACATATTTACTGCACATTAATTCAAAATGTCTCACATTTTCAAGGGCATGAAAAAAACTTTAGATGTTATTTTCTCCTCGTCTCATATGAAATACCACTCTATCAAGTTTTGATTGTTTTTTATGTTTCTGTTTGAGGGCATACAGTTGAGAGTACTTTGTGAAGGAAATTACAGTCCATAATGCTTTCAGTTACAGAACTAAGTTTTCACATTCTTACTCTTGGATAACAGCAAGTAATAAAAAACAACTTCCTTGTCCCAGCCAAGCATTTTATTTTGTTCTAGAACATAACTTGAAGTGAGTCTTGTTGGAACTGAAAAGAGTGAATATGCTAAGCAACACAAGAAGACCCACAAAAGCTCTGGGCCATGCTGGAGCCCACAGTTAACACAACACAGACATCAACGCAACAAAAGAAAAAAGAAACAAACAAACAACAGAAAAACCAAGGAAAAAAAGCATCATTTCTAGTAACAGCAGACCTGACCTGTAAATACAGAATTCATTCCCTACTGCAAACATTAAAAGTTTTCGAGAAGTCACTGAATCATTGTTAGAAGAGAGATAAAAGACATTAATTTACAGTTCTAATAAGAAAAATCACAAGACGTATCTTTGGCAGAAAGCTATAAAGCAACTGTGAGTATTTGAAATTACTGATTCACAAAGAACAAAAAAACACTAGATGGTGTTTTTCAGGTGTGTGCATCTGCTAGCCTTCATGATATCAAGAGCTACAACTCTAGCAGGTGAAGAAGAGTTCAGTTCTTCAATGCATATTTTTGAAAACATCATGGAGTATCTCACCTTATCCATTTCACTCATACAGTGCATATCAGCTTCAAGTCCATGGGCACCTGCTTGCTGCCATATTTCCTCAGCTATGGCTTTTGCCTGCCCCTTTTGTGTTGCATAGAGGAGCAAAAACCTCCTTTTTGACTCACAGCACATTCTATTTTTTTTAGGGAAACTGCAGGGGAAAAAAGAATTTAAAAAGTGAATTTCTTGTAAGCAGAAAAGCAAGATTTTACTTTGCTTATGAGATTACAAAGAGATAAAGATAGCAGCATTGGTGTTTAACTCAGAAATGAGGCATCTGCTCTGAAGTGAAGCCATTTTTCACAAGCAAGCTTGTAGATCAGGTTGCAAAGGATGTGTGGTGTTGGTCCTATGTGCTGTACTGCCTTAATATTCCACAAATGTAACAATATCTCTGATAACAAGAATCTAGTTTATAAACAATACAACATGAAAACTTTTAAAATGAAAATATACACTATTTTTATTATATTATTATATATTTTCCATTTCAAATTAGTGACTGCTTTGCTCACTTTTCCGAGCAGTCTTTGAAAACAAAACAAAACACAGACCTGGTGAAGTCAAACTACAATACCTGAGGAAAAAAAAAAAAAAATTCTCAGTTTCTTCTTTTCTGAAATAATATTTTTTGCTGCAATGACTTTACACTTTATTGTCCACTATGTATTTTGGAGCACAAAAACCGACTTTAATTTTGTATTTGAAAAGGGAGCTCTTTACACAAGAGCAACCTGACCCTGAGGTTAGCTCAGCTGGTCAGAACACGATGCTAAGAACACCAAGGTGTTGGTTTTGATCCCCATATTGGCCATTCACTTTGGAGGAGTTGGACTCGATGATACTTCTGGGTCCCTTCCAAAGCAGACTATTCTGTGATTCTGTGAACTACAGAATTGACTCATTGGGGTTTTATTCTCCTAGAAGTAAGAAACAAATGTAGAGAAACCTGCCATGGTGTCACCAAGTCCCTTGCAACAGTAGGATGAATGAGATGCATATCCTTATCCATTCACCTGTCCCATGAAAATTAGAATGCAAGAAATTTTCTTCCATTATTTTGACACAGAGAACACCACTTCAGGCAGCAGTAAATAAGAGAGAAGAAGAATGTCTTTAGAGTGGATATTGCAAATTAATTTTCAGTCAATATTTTGTCATTGCTAAGGAAGTACAGTAGAACTCAAACACCTAGAATTAGTACTGCGAAATTTTCAGTTCCCAGTCTGAGTTACCTCTCCCATGCTTGGGCCCAGTTTGCTGTACTTCACCTACTGGTTCCACAAAGTTTCAACTACAGAAAGCATTCAGTGTCCTAGCCAGACACACTGAGTTATGGAAACCTGTAGCTACATAATTTGAGGTATCTCTTTTTTCTCTTTCTCCCAAGGGAAAATAAACATTGTTCAATTGTATAAGAATACTGTACTCCATAAATATGGCAGGATATTTCTCCCCACAGTACTGCAGAAGGTTTTTCCTACAGGAATTTTTTTTAAAGCATCATTATACATCAAAAGTAGCACAACTAAGGGATAGGTTCTCAAGGATGCCTGTATCATATGTGAATTTCATGGAAAATGTAATTACTAGAAAATTTTAAGGTTTTCATTGTATTTTCTTCTACTATGTTTTCCATTTTAGTTTGCATTTTAGATTAATTACATATATTATCTAAAATTATTAGTAATTACCTTAACAGTCACCTTTAAATAAATTCATTTATACAAATGGTTTCCTGTGCGTGTGTACGCAGAAGGTGCATAGAACAAAACAATCCTCAAAATGATTTTTCCCCTTCCTTTTCCAAAAGAAAAAAATGTACTCATTATGATGATTCATATAAAATAGTGTAAATACAGTTTAAATACCCGCAGACCCCTGTAGTAATACAGACTCATCCTGGTGATGTGCTGTGTTTTCACCTAACTCTCTTGTCAGCAGGTGGCATCACCCGACCACAAATGAATAAAACCAATAAAGACAAAGCAGTGCTTCATTACTACACTCTTCCTCATACCTCAGAAACTGAGAAAGATAATCAGTTTTCCACAAAGACCACACCATAGCACAGAAACCTTCTATACAAGAAAAGCTGAGGAGTAATCTGCCAACATTATAGCCCAAGCAGTTTCAGAAAGAGTCTGTTAGAACGAGAGTCAGCTTGGGAAGCTGTTAATGTTTGAGAAGCACAAAATATTTGCAACAGCAAGGGGAATGGAGAGGGCAACAGAGGGAACAGCAGCCAAGATGTGGTCTGACATGGTCAGATGGCGCCCTAACAGTGCTATGACCTCTGCCTAGGTCAGGCAGAGCAGCCAGGATTCCTGTAAGACATTGTGAGCTTTCTACTCCAGCTAGTAAAGCAACAATAAAGGATGCAAAAAGCAGCCACACACACTTTTGGTGCATATATGTGAATCTAGAGAGAGTTTTTTTCAGTGGTGAATGGACCAGTAGATTGCATAGAGACACAAAAATCTGGAGCAATCACATCTCTCACAGACAGCAAGTGGAAAAGAGAACCCACACAGCCAGAAGAGCCCATGATGCTGGAGATGCACATGCAGACCTCCTGAGACAGAGTACTGTGTGTGTATGCAACAGTGTGAATGAATCCTTGTGGCAACGGGAGAGAACACAATTAGACAATTCCTTGGAATTAGATACAGAAAGCTGTTTAAATATTCTTGGCATTTATTAACATTTTCCAGGTGCTCAGTATTATATATGTTGCATTGTTCCTATTGATCTTAAATATATCATTCAATTTACTGACTAGTTTATTCAATTCCCCAAAGTTAATGATGTCAACAATAGACTAATAAATTCCTTTGATCATGATTTGATCTAAACTGCACAAGTTGAAGAGTTTCACCCTGCAAACACATCTTCCCTCTGTCATCAGCCATAAGATTTTTGTACACAGACTGCCAAGTGATGCTTGCTCAAAGAGAGAAAAATCAGTCATGCCTACCTGCAGATGAACAACCATAAAGCAGGAACACACTTGTTCTCAGACAAGCATGCTGCCCATACTCTTCTTGCTTTGCCACTCTGTACACTCTTCAAAGATGTTATGCCACTTCCACTTAAGTGACACAAGTTCAGCTGGAATAAATAGGGAGAAAAACGTAATTCTTGAGCTATCGAGCTTTCTAAAGAATCTCTGTAACTTTAATAGTAGTACCACATTAGCAGCCTTCAATAGGCTGTCGTGCTGGTAGACACACATCAAAAAACAACGTTTAAGCTGGGAACACAACCTGTGATTTGTTGGATCAAACCAGGGCCTAACATGAAACTAAGGATGAAATTCCAAACTACAGCTCACCTGATCCAATCCTTGGAAAAGTCAGAGAGCTAACAGTCCACTGAAGATTAGCAGGGAGTGCAGCAGCTCCCTAAGGAACAGAGGGTAGGAGCAGCCAAGCCCCGCAGGAATGCGGCTGAACCACACGTGCCGCCCCAGCAGGGCCGCAGCTGCACGGCAAGGCCAGACCGCGCACGTCATGGACCCGCTCTGTCAAATGCGAACCTCGCGGCCACGGACCGGATAAAAAAAGCAAGGAACTACATAGTGCACACACTGCTAACTATGTTATAACATAGTATAACTCCTTAGATCCTCATTCATCCTGAACTGCACACATGGGGGAGTTTCACCCTTCTGAAACTTAGAAGGACGTAATCTTTCTGTCAGCAACCAGAAGAGCTTCACGCACTCCTCTGTGGCTTTAACCCAGGTTGTGGGACCAT
>WBNO01004774.1:58465-76464 GCA_013400575.1 Peucedramus taeniatus | reverse complement strand
GCAGCAGTAGGTGCTGGGGCGGAGGGGGATGGAGGGGCCGCGCCGGTGCCGCCCCGGCCGCGGGGCTGGCGGGCAGAGTGGCGACCCGCGGCTCCTGCCCGGGGACCGTTCGTGTCCTGTTCGTGTCTCCTCTTCGTCTGCCAGAGTGTCCTTGGGGGAACGCGGGGCAGCCTGTCACACAGGGATCGCCGCTCCCGGCATTTCTGCCCTCTGTGCTCGTGGTTCCGGGAGAGGGATCGTACCCATCTTTTCAACCACCTAAAGGATTTGGGTTGCTTTTTTTCTGCATTTTAGTGACCCTGGTGTTGTTTTCCAGACTACATATCTATTTTTCTTCCCGTAGGTATCATTTCAGAACTCACTTGATTCAACATGGCTTTGATTATCCGAAAAAGCTTCCAGTTGTATTCATCCAGCACACCAGCCAGCAGGTCTGCTTTGATGACCCTAAGCAGAAGGTTGAACTTCATCAGTGGGCAGCAAAAACCTCAAAACTGTAGCTCCGTGGCCATGAGGATGCTGTGTGTCAAAGACAAATCTCAGTATACGTTTTGTAGGAAAAAACATGTACAACTGCAGATGCAGCCACTTTCTGTCAATGAAACTGTGCATCTTTGTGGAGATACCAGGGACTGTACTAAATCAAATAATGTGTGGATGGATGAGCAGTTGTTTTTCAAGAAGTTGAACAGCCTTTGTACATCAAAAGAGATTTTTTATTTTCTTAGCTCTCTAGAGGTCATGTCTGATACAATGGCCTCAGGAGCCCTGCAGAAGATTTCTGAAGTTGAGGTGGATGACAATGGTCTTAAAAACCTTGGACTGTTAGAGAATGAAGTTTTCAGGGCATTATGCTTCCAGTTTGAATTTGGATCCTCAAAACTGTCAAACACGGGGCTGTTGAATGCATTGCAGGCTTTGATAAAGCTACGTATAGATCCGCAGAGCACGCTGATGACAAGCCTGCTTTCAGAGAGCGAGGAGAGGCTTGGCAGGGGACAGCTGACTGCTGAAAATCTGTGTGCTCTTGGAGAGAGTTTGCTTGAGTTAGAAGGCCCAAGTTGTGCAACGCTGGAACAAATTGTGGACCACATGCAAGAAAGAGACATTAAGAGGTGGAGTAGCAGGGAAATAGTGATGGTTTATAAGATACTGCAGGTGACCATGAGGGAAGGGAAACAATGCCAAAACTTGCTAAACAGACTGAACAGTGTCACTTTGCACAGAGTTTCCCAGCTCAGCCCAAACTTTGCAAGTGTAATACTGAATTCACTGGTGGTTCTTCGTCAGACTCAGGCAGTTGCCTTAGTCACTGCTCTGTGCAAACATTCAGTGAAGCATGTTCCCTATTTCACAGATCATGAACTGGTAAATGTACTGGAAGCTTTCCTGTACTTTGGGCAAAAAGTGCAAATTTTTACAGAGGCACTGGAAACACATGTCCCCAAGTCCATCTGCACTATGCATCCTCAAACGGTCAGCAAGGTCATGCTGTATTGCTGCAAAAAGATGATCCTTTCAAAGCCCATCTTTGATGCAGTGGCAGAAGGTTTCATTTCCAGTGCTGATAGACTTACCACTGACCAGATTGCTGCATATATTATCCCATTTGGGACTCTTAACTACCTGCCTCCAAGTGCTTCTTCCTTGTTTAGGAGGCTTGAAGCTGTGCTGCACACCCACCTGAGGCACTTTCAGCCTCACACCTTGCTGGACTTGCTACACTCGTGTGTCCTTATTCGATGTTATCCAATAAATTTTCTGCCAAAAATATTTAGTCCCTATTTTCTGCAAAAGCTTCAAGGTAAGGAGCAGAATTTCTCCAGGGATGTTCCACATTTCTTTCTGTTATGTAGTTTGTCTCTTGTCAAGCACCTATTTTTTATCAATGTAATTTGTCTAATCAACAGTGACCTAATCAAAGTGACTGGAAAATAGTGATCAGGAGCCCAAAGCCTGATGCTTCCTTGTCACAGTTGCCATTGTCTTTCATGTATGTCATTTAGTTGAGTTTGAAAATTGCACTGTACAGTTTTAAAACACAGACTTGAATTTCCTTAAAAGAATTATTTCAATTAATCCTGGTTTTCTAAAAAACAGTGACTTGGTGTTCCCCATGTTTGTCCTTTGTCTTATACAGGATGTTAGAACATCCCCCATGTGATAGCCTGTTCTTGGCTCTAATTATTGCATATTTCAATGCTTTTGGTCACAAATCTATTATGAACAACACATAATTTTGAGTTATTCTCTATTTGATACTAAAGCATTTTTAGGGTCATTGTAAAGAGATGTAAGCTATGCCAGAAAGATGACTGACTTAATAAGATTTCAGCTAAGATTGCTCTACTAATAAAACCAAGTTAAAAGTTTTTAAAGTGATGGGAAATCTTGGTCACTTAGTTTTTCAACAACATGAAATTCCTGAAGGAGTTGATTTTTACGAAGCAGACAAACCCCCAAAATTATTTGATATTATCCACAACTTGCAGATTTAAAAAAAAAAAAAAAAAAAAGAGTGAAACAATGAGATCCTGGGATTATGACTTGGGGAAAAGTGGTTATAAGAAGGAGATATTTATCTAAGACCTCAACTCAAATTTATTCTTCTATGTATAATGTCATGCATCTTTTGGATCCTCATTTTTTTTTTGAAAAAAATATGACAGTTTTAACTAAGATATTGCTAGTTTTGTTTTTTGTGTTGATATTTCTGTAAATAATTTTCTCACTTTTCTGCCTGTGTAATTTCATACTGATCTTTCTTTTAATTTAAATAAATACTGAGAATTTTAATGATTAAGTAGCTTTTCTGCACATCATACTGAATAGCTTTTCCTAACTTCTGTATGTGGTTTGGGTAAAGATACTTTGTTGAAGGTACACCTGAAAATCTGAGTGTTGTTCTTTCAGCTCAGCCACCTGGTTTGAACAGAGTTGTTATGTCCCAGCTAACTCAGCTTTTTCTGACTGTCACCCTGGAGTGCCCATTTTATGAGGTACAGTACGTGTGAAACCAGAAGTGATGTTAACAAGAGGTGATAAGGTCATTAGGGCACTGTTTATACTTAGTTGCATGTATTTCCCATAAAAATAATTGGAATTGGACAAACCAGTTTTTCCTTTAGGAAAATATGGAGCATTTCTACCTGACTGAATTACTTGATATATTTGTATGAATGGAAGCAGTTGTGCATTTCTCATGAACATGATAGCATTGAAGCATTCTGAGGATGTTCTGGTGGTTGTTTGGATGATTTTAAGTTTTCAGCAGATCATATCTCAGACTGTAGGTCCTCTCAATAGACTTGGCTTTGAGATGCACAAAATACATTCTGCTATGTTAATTTGAAGTAATTACAAAAATGTTATTTCCCTTTTTCGATTTGGTTTTCTGTTCTTATCTAGGGTCCAAAACTGCTTTCAAAGTACCAAGCAAAGGCCTTTCCCACACCTCAGAGTTCTCCTGATGTTCACCTCTTTAAAAGGGTGAAGACAGGATTACTTCATTTACTGAAAAAAAGAATATATTTTGCATCAGAAGTCTCAACACCCTATTTCTATGTCATTGGTAAGTATAATTTCTTTAGATTAATAATTAAATATGCATGCATATGGTGCCAAAGCTGTCATTTCCTTTGTGGGAAGTCTAAATTCTGCAAATACAGAAAAAGTAAACTGGGATACAAATTTCTGTAAAAGATTTGAAAATTGGAAACTTTAAGATAATAATTTTTAGAGTCAGAGAAAGGAAACTGGAGAGAAAAGCACTGCAGTGTTAACTGGTATTTTTAAGCCTGTCTGCATTGAAAACAGATGCTTGTATTCTATGTTTTTATTATCATCTCCTTATCCGTTAAACAATTTGTGTAGTGTAAAGCAAAATGAGGAAATGCCACTTGTCTGATCTCCTGGTTTTGGTGGTGAGTAGAGAAAGGAAGGTGGTCAGCTGTGTGCCCTGCCCAGCTGGGCTCCTCTCCCCTCAGCAAGAGCTGCTGACAGCACAGTTGGTGGGGGTTTGTGTGTTGTAAGACAGGAGTGAGCAAAACAGAGTGTTGTGTGCAGCAGGAAACAGAAGGCAGTGATGAGGAAAGGCACGTACCCAGGAGGGGTGGATGATAATAAGATGTTGAAGAACAGGAGTTTTAGACACCATGGATGTCAGAGGGATTTTAAAAAAGGGGGATGATTCCAGAGTTATTCTGCATGTCAGCTTTCACAAGGATGTTGAAGTTATCAGAGGGAGAGAGTGCGTCTCTCCCCAAAGCCCTCAAAATTCCAGAGACTCCTAGCTAGCACAACAAAGCACCATTTAACTGCATTACAGTTAAATGGAATACTACTTTACTTGTTAGCATTATGAAAGGCTGAACTGTTACGACTTATCACTCATTTGTGTTAAGTCTACAGAACTTTTGCCTGCCTCTGTGATTAAAAAAAAAATTTGTGATATTATTATAGTTTTTTAATAAAACAACTGTGAGAAGATGAGTATTACAGTAGAAAGTTTGTTATAAGAAATGATGTTTAATGTCACTTCTTTTTTCATCTACACAAGATATTGAGATTAAATTAGATGAAGAAGGTTTTGTATTGCCTGCAGCCCAACTTGAAGAGGTACACAGACGGTAAGAGAATAAAAGACGCCACTGGTAAAATGTTGATTTACACTAGGAAAGAGCATCCAGGGTGAAAACCTGGCTAAATTTAAGCTTTTTGCAGTTTTGCCATTGACTTCAACAAAGTTCAGGTCTCACACTGAAACCACTGGCAAAAGGACAAAATTAACAATCTGCTTTTTGCTCATTGTTTTGCCACCTGACTGTGCAGTGTCAGACAGTTGTTTTTTTTTACTTAATGACAGAATCAAGTGATCCTTATTTGGATTATAGTAATCTATTTTGATATTCTGTAATTAATTTTGAAATTAAAACTAAATTCTAATTGAGTGTTATTTGCTCAGATTTAACAGAGTTTAAGACAGTTTGACTTCACACATTTAATTCTGCAAGGAATCCTGCATAATAAGGATATTTGCTACAGATGCTGTTTTTTTCCATTGACAAATGCGTAGGTGTTTAAAAGTATATTAAACAAGGGTTACTTTGGGAAGCCTTGGATACAAAGTTAAGCAACCCACCTGTGTGATACTTGCAACTGCACTGTGCGAACAAAGCAAGTCTTTGAAGAGATTAGGCTTTCTCCAGTGTAACCTTCTGTTGTGGTTTAAGCTGAAACCAGGACACTTTCACGAGACTCAGAGACTAGTGCAGGTTCTTTCCAAGAGCCCATGCTTAAATTCTTAAGAATGACCTTTAATTTTTTTTAAGTAGTAGCTTTCAAAAAGTAACTGAAGTCACAGTATACTTAACATACTGAAAATTTAAAAAACTTTTTAACAGTAGACATACAAAGCTTGGTTTAAGTTGATGGGATTTTTATCACCCAGAAAAAAAATATTGTTATAATCCATACTGCCAACCATATGTACAGGTTTAACTTAAAACAGATGTAGCTTAAACTCAACTTGAACTCTAATGGATTTAACAGGTAAATTAGTAAGTTAAATACATTTACCTGCTGAAATGTTTTCTAGCTGAAGCAAGTTTGTTTACATTTTTCTTTCTAGGATAATTCAAACAGCTTACTAATCATAGCATTAAAAATATCAAACTCTCATTAACTTGCATGGTAATTTTTGTTCAGAGCAAATAAAGCTTTTCAGACCCATTTCACTAAGTTTCAGGGTTTCACCTCCTACCCTTAAATTGAGTGATTTAAATTATCCTGAACTAGATAACTCCCATTCTACATCTGATTCAACAAGTTGAGAGAGGGAGGTATTGTCTCATGCTTCTTAGGAACTGCAGTAGTTGTGATGATTAAAATAACTGATTGTTGTGTGTTTAGGTTTTTTTTTTTAATATTACACTTACGCTTAATTTTAGAATTGCCCTGTGTGTTGATGGTCAAAATAGATTTTGTGCTCATAGCCACAATCTGTTGGGAGAAGAAGCTATTAAACAGAGACACCTTCAATTACTTGGTTATGAAGTTGTGCAGGTAAAGTCCAAAGACAGTGATTTACTTTTGCTCTAAGAAAACTAGTAAAAAATTATTTTACAATACTTAAAACTGTAGTTTCAATTATTTCCTAAAGCAGATGTAGTCTTGTTCTTTCTATATTAGGTTTGCTCTGCCTAGTTTTTGCCTTTTTGAGGGTGTAGGGAACTACCTTTTTCTACCTTGGATAGTTAGTGTATTCTGTCTCTGTTTTTTTGCCAAATAGTTGCTGTTTGGAAGACTAGTTCTCTTCGGTGATTAAGATTTAAATCTTGAATTAAAGAAAAGGGTTATGTAAGAGTTCATTAAAATTGGAATTTTTAATTAAATACTTTTTTAAAAGGTTTGGAGTTTAAAAAGAGGAGTTAAAAAAGAAGCTGATTTGTGTTATAAATAGTATTTTCACAACAGAGTATAACCTTTATTTGGACTGTTGAATTAATAGAAGTATATTTTTCTTGAAACATACTTTGAATGAAAACTGTTCGTTTCTTGAGATTTTGTTTTCCACTTATCACTTATTACATAAGCCTAACTCCATAAGATTTAGCTTAGTTTAAGTTGTAATAGATATCACTCTTTTTTTTTTTTATAATAATCTCTCTTCAGGTCATTTATAGATCAATAGTACATTTAGGATTAAACCTTTAATTTTAAAACAAAGTAAGTATTTGATGTGTAGTTCTGCATCTCCTTAATGAACATCAGTCTTACCCAGTTGTTATTAAAAGGTATTTTCAGCAATCGTTTTTCTTTTGTTTCCAGATTCCATTTTTTGAGATAGAAAGTCTAGAAAATACCAGAAAAATAGCAGATTATCTGCACAAAAAAATATTTCCTTGTACATATGGACTCAGCAACTGACACTGGAGAATACTACTGGATCACAGGTTGACCTTCTATACTACAAAGCATAAATTCCGTGCATGGAAGAAAAATTATATTTTCTAATTAACTCCATCTCAGAAAATGTGAGCTTCTGAGTGTGAAACCTTCCAATATTTGGAATAACTGACATGTAAAGAGTAATAAAGAGCATCATATTTTCTTAAGATTTGTGTCAATATTTATTACAAGTTTACAGATATAAGTCTCAGACAGTCAGTGCTGCCTTTCCCTAGTATTTTTAACTGGTTCTGATTCACAGCTGCAAACAGCCACATGTGACTACTGAAGGATACTGGCCAGTCTGGATGTACAGAATATGCCTACAGAATACCTACTAATCAGGGCTTTTCTTGACAGTAAAAGAAGAAATTGTGCAATTTACTTACAGCTGCTCATATAATTTCCCAAGTGTTTCATAAAACTAAGTTTTGAAGTAGTTGCAGAAGCAGTATTGGCTTATTGGTTTTACTTAAGAGATGCAGAGTGCTGTTCAATAAATAGCAATGCCTTACAGAAAATGAGAGCATTTTTAATATAAAGGAAAAAAGGATTTACTTTACTTTGTAAAGTAACAGCTGCCACAGGATAATGGACTTGTACAACTGTCTCTGTGGGGCCACCCAATGTTCCAGATATATTCTATTTGTAGCTTTGCCTTTGGTGGCAGTTTTATTTAAACTGTCTAAATGGGGTGATGTACACTCCAGAGTTCCTCTGGGTTACAGAAACTCGAGGCTCTGAAGCTCAGAAGAACTATGTCTCATGGCAGCCCTTTTTTATGTATGAACAGAAATTCTGGAACTGAGAACCAGAACCAGTACCCACTTCAGCCAGAACAAGTGTGCCCTAACTTGGGTCAGTACATTGCTTTGCAGATGATGTGCTTTAGTTCTGATTACATCATGCATTCTTGATGAACTGCCATGCAACACATTTTCTTGTTAGCTTGTGCTTCCTCTCTGTGTGGAATTACTATTTATGAGAGGCAAAGCAGAATTCCCAGCATCATCTAGTTTGATTTTCACTGTTGTTCTGATACAAAAAAGGTGAAACTTTCTCATCATCGACATTCTGTGTATTTCACCAGTAGATGGAGAATATGGCCAGTTGTTCCTTCCAATAATTTGTGAGTTGCAGGTGTCTGTCAATTGCTCCAACAATCTCTGGAGATTACTGGATGCAAAATCCAGATCCAGAATATGGTTTACATTGTATATGCTGTCCGTTCTGTTCGTGTTAATTTGTTGCATATATAAAACTCTTCATCACAGTAGTAGGTCAACACTGACAGGTGAGGGAGCACCAAAAAGTGCTTTCCAATGTGTAATAGTAAGCTCAGAACATCAATAACCTAAGAATTTGTCATTCTAACAAGTGAGAAACTGAAGGAGAGCTGAAATGGCTTTGCAGTCATTTATAAGGAACTTACCACTAATACAGCAGAAATCATCAGGGTGTTCTTTTGAACTGAGCACTGGAGGAAGAAGTGAACCATTCAGAACTGAATGAGAAACAAGGAATGGGAAGAAAAACCTGTAAAAGACCTTCAAAAGTGTGTAGGTTTGAGAAGGGTGTGACATAAGCAAAGAAGATGAGATAGGAAAACTCAAACTGGTGTTTTGATGTTTGACTTCCTCCATGGTGGAAGTGATGCCTATTTCTCACACAGGCCAGAAGGTGGTGGTATTCTCAAACAAATTAGATTTCCATCAGTTTTTCAAACAGATGGTTTGTAAATATAGTAAGGCTACTTTAAAAAAGCAATTTGTACTTACTGTCCCAAAGTAAAAATAACCTGCGAAGAATATGGCCATATTCCATCTCATTCTTTACTGGTATAACTTTGATACTAATTTTTGGAAAAGCATTGTGGTATTAGAAAACATTTCCTTCTCCCTTTGTTCTTACTATGATTCCTTTCATTTAATGCTGCTGAATTTGTTTAGTGGAGTGTTTATTTTTGAAAAGGAATCCAGTCGGTAATGTCCTTTTGTCCATATCCCATTGAGTGTAGAAGAACTGCAGGTCATGAATAATGAAAGTAACAAACACCTCTCAGAATGGGCTGCTCTATGTGCTCTGCTTCTCAGATCATGCCAAACAAGTGCTATTGACTGCCTAATTTACTACTTTTTCAGGTCCCAGATTTAGAAGTTTTTTGTTTCTCTTTTTTTTTTTTTTTCACTAGGTGTCTCATTGTATTTACAACTGATACAGATTTCCTGTGTCTAAATACCTGACAAAACCAGTGTCAGTCACAGCTGTGGACTTGCAGTCCTTTTTCTGGTATGATCACTCTAGCTCTTTCTTTCTGAACAATACTGTCTCAGCTTTAAGCAACAACAGGATCAAGGGCTCTTGAGAACCAAACTGATGCATACTCTACAGGAGAAACTCCTCCTGAAATTACCTTAAAATTTTAGTACTGGATTCTGTGAAAGTACAAGGCATCAAATGTTTAATCAGATTTAAACATTTGTGCTAAACATGCTTTTTAAATGACTACTGCTCAAATCCATTTGTTTTTTTCACCCTTTCTACCAAATTATTTAGTGTTTGTTCTGCTAGTATTACTTAGGGTTTTTTTCCCATTTTTTTTCAGATTGGATACAGAACCAATGATGATTTTTCTTGTTAAATCTGTCAGACGCCATTCCTAGAGTGGGTCAGTGAAATGAATGTCTGAATTCAGCTAAACCCAGATTTTGTCTCTTGAAATGCCAAGTGCTCAGAAGTTCCTTTTAACTGGAGTTCCACTTGAAGTCTAGTGAAACTGCTAAGCACATAAGCCCATACATTTTTGAAAATTCTGAGCTGAAAATCCATTTCAGCTGTTCTGTACATAAAATAATGTCTCACAATTCTCTAGCAACTCTGTAAGGATTGAAAAATCTGTGACTAATGATACCTTGAGGGACAAGCTTGTTTAAAATGTTAGGTCTGTGAATGCTTATGTAGATGCTGTGCCCAGAATTGCAGACACAGCTTTTGACCCAACAAGTCTCATTCCCAGCGTTGCTGCCTAAAATATTCTAAAAAGTTCTTGTTGGTGCTGCTCTTCACGAGATTTTTTATGAGAATGTAAGGAGAAGACACGCATTTTAATGAGCATGAGAAAAAGTGCAGCTGCTATTTCACCCTATTTTTAATCCAGATCATTCTCATTAAATAAACTGTAGAGGAAAAAGCAAAAGCACCATATTGCTTTTCAAAGTGTTGGTATTTTTTCCCAGATAAATGTTGCTGGCGTTGACAGATACAAGAGATTTCCCATGGATCCGGGCCTGGAGAAGGTTTTTTCAATGAGCAGGGCGGCTGCCTTCCCCGTAGATTGCTGCGTGCAGGCTATAAACCCTCGCGTGCTCTCCGGTTGGTGGGTCTAAGAGCTTATGGATGCGCTTCCCATACTCTGAGGATGTCAGCACAGGAACAGGTCTTGCCATTTCCTGTGAAAACACAAAACTCGCCTTAGAAGAAAATCACAGGGTGAATAGAAAACATGGCAGTTTTCTACTACTAAATGTATTGTGGCCAGGAGTAAAATAACTGACGGAACTGCACAGCATCTGCTATATGGATGTTGTATATATGGGTGCTATTTGTTTAGCACCCTTACTGTTCTATTCCTGCCCTAGTTTGTTATGTTATTTTTATCCTAGTAAAACATGAATGTGTCACTAGATGACAAGATGATAAGATTTGGGGCTGTGGACTGATAATTTTTTTATACAAATACATATACACACACGTGATTACCATGTGATTACTGGCAAGCTAAATGCTAGAAAAGCACAGATTTTATTTTTATTTTTCTTGTGCACTGAGTTGCATGATTCTTTTGAAAAATAGAGATTTGTGCCCCCGTTATTACAGGAACACCTACCCTGCTTGCACAATTCTGTGAAAGCACAGCATGAAAAAAATCAAAGCTTAAAGAAAAACCCTGAGCAACCACTAGCCCATGCAAGCTTTCCCTGAAGGAAGTAAAGCATATACTACTTTATTTCTGCACAATGAAAGGTTTTACTAAAAATACTTGTAGCTGTAAGATTACGGAAATAACTGCTTTGCCATGATGGAAAGTGGACTTGATGAAAAACAACCTGACCAAAAAAAGATGTTAAGCTTGTTCTTAGTAAGCTGCACTTTAGGTGGCTGTGCAATCACTGTCTGAAATCTGCAGTTCCTTCCTGTGTTACAGCAACAGGGAGCTGTGGAGTCAGAAGGGAAAGACAGGATTTGTTTGTTTTTCTTTCCCTAGCCAAAGGTCTCAGATTTATCAGGCTGCTTGTATGTTTGCACACTGACTAACACAGTAAGCCTTGGTCTGCAATTGTTTTTTCCTAGTCTTACAATATACATACTATCTAAAAGGTGAATCAAAATGCAGATGCCACACCATAGTTCAAGTGCAAGCAAATGACTTCTTTGCTACAACAGACACAAGCCTGAGCAAATCAGCACTTATGTCCTGCAAGGATGCAGGTGGGAGCACAGACTGGAGGGATCTCATAGCAGGGCTGTCAGTTAAGAGACATTTCCAGCCTCGTGGACAAGAATCTGATGTTCTTGGAAAGATGCTGTAAACTCTTTTCTAAACAACATGCAAACAAACTAACTAACTAACCAACTCAGTACAAAAGCTCATTTCAAAAGAACCATTTATCCCCCAGTTCTCCTGCCCATCTTACTCCACCCTATTAAAAGCTATTCAGTACACCAGCTTTTAACCCCAACAGAATGAAAATCAAGTCAAGAAGACTGGCAGGCAAAATTAAGATAATTTCCTCCCTTGCCCTAGTTGTGGATAAATGTTGAAAAATGAGAAACTAAAGAATTTTTGTACCATCAAGAAAGACTTTGCTAGAAATTCAGGGTTTACAGTGCTAATGACAGGCAGCAGTATGTAATTCCAATAGTTTGTGTTCCTTTTAAATAAATAAGTTTACTTAAAATCAGTTTTCAGCATCCTTGGTAGCACAGTGCTGACTGTGCACACTAGCATTTCATCTTTGTGGGTTTGGCATTCAGTGGGTTTCAGATTTTCCAACAGTTGGCTGGGAAGCGTCCTGCTACCCGCCCTCGCAGTGTGTAATTCAAGCACTGTTAGCACTTGCAATCAGCAATGGCAGCCCTGAGCACACACTCCACTGCAGTTACTCAGCTGCATGTAGCTAAATTGAGTATCTGTCACTGTACTCTTGAATTTCCTGGATGCACCCAGGTTACCTGCAGGAAACGAAGGGCTTACTTGCAGTGGTTTGCTTTTTTCCAGCTCAAGTAAAGCAGTGTACTGTGGTGGGTTCAGTCTGTCTGCATTCAGTGCAGACAGACTTTCTAGTGAACCAGAAAGATGTCAATTGTGGTATTTTTATTTATTATATTTTATAATTTAGTTATTATTATATAAAGCCTGAAAGGGCGAGGGTGATAAAGATGAATTGAGTATGTGATCTGCACTTAGTTATGGTTACATCCAGTGCTGGGTGTCATGACATGCAGGAGGATCATGTTGTAGTATTAAATAACTGTGAGTTTGATGTGTATCCATGCTAATTAAAGGGCTGGATTAAGGGACACCTGTTTGGACAGTCCCTTGTGTGCACTGCCCAGCACAGCTGGTATGAATTCTGGCCCATACAAGTTTGCTCTAGGAAGAAAGCCAATAGGAAAGTGAGTTTTGTTGATACAAGAGCTTAGTAAAAAGCTTAACTTTATATTGATGAACTTTCTACACAAATTTCCCACTTAAAAAATATGCTTGGTACTAGGGGAGGGAGGTTGTCTTTGTTTTGTTTAAATAAAAAGATTAATTTCTAATCGGAATAGTCATTTACATAGATACACAGATTTGCAGTTGAGTTATTAGGCATGAGCAGGTGATGCTAATGGGCACTCCTGGGATTCCTTTGGGAGCATCTAATGCTTCCTGCACTGTCTGATAGAGTTGAAGTGCATTATGGCTACACATTTGCACTGAAATGTCTGGCATATATAACTGCTAGTGAGACAAATCCCAAGCAGTGGGCTTTGTCAGAAAAAAACTATTGCACAGAAATTAGACTAATTTTAAACTCCTGTGTCACTCTTCCTTCTTCCTTCTCTATAATATATAACCATCAAAGCAGGCAACCATTCCTAGCCTACCCATCACATTTACATCCCATGAACCCATTGGGATTTTGAGGTCATTAGTACACAAAGGTTACACTTCATTTGGTTTTTGACAGCCTCTGCCTCTGTGTGTGTGTATGCATAAATATAATTATATACACAGACGGTTGTATATATGTGTATTATTCAGATGCTGCATGCAAAAATACATCCACAAACATTTATGCATGTATATTATAGTATTTCTGTTTCCAAGGGAGTATTTACCTATCGGGCTGCACATCAAACCCAGATTCTGCTGGCCTCAAATACTTGCCCATTCTTTCCCAGGCATGCCCATGTGTTCTGACTGGCACCTTTGCACTAGCTCCCTATGAATTTCCTTCCTGCAGGGCAATCTGGTGTAGGTTTTCCTAACAAACTCACAAGCTTCAGAGACTTGGGCTTTCACAACAAATGCTGGCATAGAGACAGTGGGTATCAGAGGACAGTAGTGAAGTCATGGCCTCTGAATCCAATCCTCTCAGGGAAAAGAGTTTTTAAGCATCACAGAAATAACTGCAGAACCACCTGAAGTACAACTCCTGAGGGGCACAGATGGTTCAGAGAACACCCTGCACTCTGCAAGAGAGGATTTGCCTCTTCCCCCTTGCTTTAACTTGCATATGTCTTGTCACCTGGAAATCTTCAGGATATGAAAGAGCAAGAGCTAATTTGGGTGTCTTCATGGGATAATGCTTTCTCCTAAACCTGCAGGCTGATGTCCTCCTTCCAATTCTTTTCTTACAATATGAGCTACATTATATAGGGTAAAACAATGCCTAGAGCCTCCAGTCATGTCAAAAAGTACAAACACCTTAAACAAAGATATTTATGAATTTATCAAAGGGTTACCTCCTCATTAATTTTAAGGCCACGAGCCTTTGCATGTTTTTTGTCACATTGCGGAAGATATTGGTCATAATCTTCTGGTATTCCAAAAGCGGCATCATAAGTGAAAAAATCTCCTGTCTTGAGAAAAGGGGAAAAAATGGCTAATTCACAGAGTTGCTTTACTTTACAGATTACAGAATACATGTAGTCAAATCAATACCAAAATAGTGCATAGATTGCATTAGATGATGACGACTGTTATATTACTGACCTCATTACGAAGTTTGGGACAGTCCTTTTGAAAACTTTGCAAAATTACCTAATGACATGTGGTATCATTTATTAAGTTTGTTCAGCTCTGAAATTTCCCTTGTGGCAATTTGCTTCTTTCCCCATCCCCCATAATCTGTTGTAATTTTGGAAATTGATCTGATTTGTTTTATTTTTCTGCATTTAAATTTCTCCTTCCTAAATTTGTGCATTTGTCAAATGATCTGGCACAATGATGTAAAAGCAAAACAGGAACTTTTAAACAGACAAAGGTACCCTGCACTGTAAACATAATTTAATTTCTGATTAGAGCAGAATTGAGAAATGTGCCACAGAGGTAATCCCGTGATCCAGTGGTATGCATGACACACATATGTCAGGCATTAAAATAAAGCACACCCCAAGCCATAATATTGTTGTTCAACTGTTGACAATAGTTTGCGTCCAAAAACGCAACATAAAAGATCTGATCTTCTAACATAGGCATTTGTGAAATCCAATCAAGAAGTTCTCATAAATGGAGTCAAGGCAATTTCAAAACTAAAATAACTTTTCAAAGAAAGAAAACAGAAAGAAAATCCCCTACTGAAATATGCTGCCAGCTGTTACTGAACTTCATTAAGGGTCGGTATTCTGTTAAAAATGTCAATCATCATTGGCTTTGGGCGTGTCTGACTAAAAGAATGGTGCTTTTTTTTTTTTTTTACTTTTTTTGTCCTCTAATTTTACCGTGTGTCAAATTTAACCTTTGAAAATCTCATGTACTTTGAGTTTTTCAAATTACAGTGGTATTCTCCAAATACAGTCAAGTCATGGCAGGTCAAGAAGGTTATAATGGTTCCATTAAAAGGAAACCATAGCCAAGAGGACTAGTGAGACACTGCTGTAATTTCAGGCTTTTTTTATAAAGGTATCTCCAATACTTGGTTCTGCCAAAAGGATATATTATTTTGTATTTAACCTATCTATCCCTTCACTTCTCAGAAACCACTGAGCTTCAGAGAATTTCAGGCACGTTCAAGAGCACCCTGCACGTGATTTGTCATCTCCATGATTATTTCTGTGCTTCCTTGCTTCTCCTTTCCTCCCCACACTACCATTCAGTGGCCATTTAATTTGTACTCACCACCAGATGTGTTATTTGCTCTTTGCTGGTATTCATATGGCATTATTTGTTACTCGTTTCAGAGTAAGAAAGAGTAAGTGTCATTTGTTGCTCATGTCAGAACAGATAATTCATCCTTTCTGGAACTCGCAGGCAGACAACCAGCCTGTTCTATCAAAAACTAGCTCTGTCCCAGATATCCATTTAAGATTTTCTGCCAGATTTGTAGAGACAACACTTCTTTGCTCAATACACTGATAACTTTCTGCTGCTGTATCTCTTTGTTGTAAATGATAACTTGGTTGGTGGTGGTGGTGGCAAGCTGTTTCTTAAACCCATCAGAGCAAGTGAGTCACACAGAGCTGATAATAAATGTGCACTCAGGGTAGGCATCCTCTGTGTACTGCTGCTAAAGCTAAATGCTTTGCAAGCATTCATTAGTATTCCAGACACAAATAAAATAGGTAATAGCTTTTTCCACATCTCAGAAGAGGAAACACCAGGCACACTGGCTACAGTAACTTATGTAAAGCAATCCAGGGAGCAAGTGTCAGCCAAGGGATTAAAAGGCAGGAATTTCTGGCTTCTGGCCATGCAATGAGCCCATCTTCTTCCTACTTGTCTCTGCTTCAGTCTCTGATACATGGTTGGTTTTAGGTATTTAAGTTGCAAAAAGGAATGAGATTCCTTTTACTCTATAAATAAAAATATTCAAATTATCTAATTCCTAAATTTTGCAGAAGAATGGATTGAATCTGCTTCCTCCCCTGTGGCCAAGGCCTGGGCTGTGATGAAACCTATTAAACAGCTGTTATCACTTTTTGTTTCCATGCCACTGGAGCAGCTTTTTTCACAAACCTGGCTGTTGTGAGTGTGAAAGCAGACTATATTGTAAGGAAAAGCTCTACCATACGGCTTTTAATTCTGCGCAGACTGGTGAGCTCCACCGGCCCCAAGAGCACCATGCCAGCTCTCTGACCTGCCCTTGCGTTTCTCTTGTTGTGCTCTCCCTACTGTTTTGTGAAGCATGGCACCAACTGTGCCTGCTCACCTTTGGGTCAGATCACCTTGCCAAGCTAATGCTGGAATCAACACAAAAGAGTCACAAGAGAAATCGTGTCTTTTAGCAGGGCCACCTGGTCAATGCAGGATATTTGCTGTTTGTTCAATACCCAGCACAGTGCTCTGGTCTGTACCCTGCCCACATCCCAGGGACACAGCACCTGCAAACTCTCAAAACCACCAGTCAGTGCTGCCCAGTGCTTGGTGCATTCAGCAGCTTGTCACCTGGGTGAGGAGAGGACTCATGGGTTGTATTTATTGTTATAAACTGCCATAGTATTGCTATATTACACTGACATAATAGGCATTTCAGAAATTTTTTATACTTATATTTTTTATACTTATACTTTTTTTTTTTTTTTTTTGAGAAGAAAGCTGTTAACTTCAATGTCTCATATGACACTTAATAGAAAAGTTCACCACCCAGGAACTGTAGCTCAGCCGAGGCAGAAGGTGTAAGATTGTTTTCATTTCTGATTTTACATATGAGGGCAAAATGAGTAACAATGGTGACATAATGCAGCAGAGTGAGGAGTGAGGCTCCCTGCCAGTGCACTTGAGTTACTACATGTTGAGTGGCAGTGTACCACCTTCAGAAGCATTCAGTTACAGAACCTTATATTGACGTTATTGTTTTGAGTAGCTCTGTTGATTTTATTAAAGCTGACCATGTGGGAAATTTATGCAATGCACATGGAAAATCTTTTCCCTCAAATGAAAATGGAGAAGTTTCGTATTAAAGAGTTCCCAAGAGTGTGTGTTACGACAAAATCCACTGGTGTTGCATCAAACCCTAGTGACAGATGATGCCTTTCCTAGTGTTCCTCCTAAAAATGCCTCACATTTCATTGATACCAAGTGGCCTGTTCATCCTCAATCCTTGGCAAACAATGTCTCTGCCTTGTTATCCAGTGAAAGACCTTACCCACATTTGCCATCCACAAGTAGCAAATACACTTTGCAAAGGCCTCTCATGGTGAAACCTTTTATTTTGGTATTAGATAGTCTAGTGATAGAGATTTATGTGCCACATTGCTGTATCAGAAAAAAATTCTTCACCGTGAATGTGGTGAGGCACTAGAACAGGTTGCCCAGAGAAGTTGTGGATGCCCTATCCCTGGAGGTGTTCAAGGCCAGACTGGACGGGACTTTGATCAACCTGGCCTAGTGGAAGGTATCCCCACCCATAGCAGGGGGTTGGAACTGGACGATCTTTAAGGTCCCTTCCAATCCAAACCATTCTATGATGCTATGACGATTTCTGGCACCTGTCTGACCAGGTTGCTCATGATGAGAGCCGAGCTTTGCACCGGGCCCGAGCAGAGGGTCTAGCCTTTGCAGAGACCCACAGGGAAAGCCTGTCCCTTCGCCCTGCGCTGCTCCCCGCCTGTCCCCGGCTCGCTCCCTTCACTCCCTCACCTTGGGCGGCCGGCTGTAATAGCTGAGCTCCGGAGGCCCTTCCCGTTTGGGCGGGACGAAGCTGAAGGCGGAGAAGGAAGCGAGGGCAGGCCGCCTCCTCCCCGGCGCGCTGCCGAGCGCCTCCTGTGCCAAGCGCGTCCCGGTGCCGGCCATGCTGCCCCGGCCGCCGTTACCCGGCAACGCCCTCAGGGCACCGCCGCGGGCC
>WBNO01004774.1:0-58282 GCA_013400575.1 Peucedramus taeniatus | reverse complement strand
CGGGCCCCGCCCGCCCCCGCGGCCCAGGCAGCCCGGTAGGAACCGGCCCCGGGCGCGGGTGGGCTCCGGTGCTCGGGGACTCGGGGCGTTCCGCAGAGCTCCGTCCAGCCTGAAATGTGAGCTCCTGGACACCCGGTAGTAGAGTTTTGGTCTCAGTCTTGTGCAGCGGCTCCAGCTCCCTCGTCTTTTCGATCCTTGGAAGCTGTGGACGAAGGTTAGAGCAAAGCCTAGCTGAAAGGGACTGACTTTTTTGCTGTGGCAGCTTGCACGAGGCCCCAAATTCCCCTCTAAGTGGGTAAGTTGAATAAAACCACACCGCAGCGTGGAATTTCTACCATAATAAGGAGCCAGTATTTTGAGGAGCTTGGGCTTCTCTCTTTGGATAGTAGCTCAGCTACTCGGGCACAGGCTTTCACATGCTTCTTGAACTCTGTCAGGCTTGGTGCTGTGACCTGGGGAGCCTGTTCCAGTGCCCAACCATCCTCTCGGTGAAGAACCTTTGTCTAATATCCAGCCTAAACCTCCGCTGACTCAGCTTCAGGCCCTTCCCTCAGGTCCTGTCACTGCTCACCACAGAGCAGAGATCAGTGCCTGCCCCTCTTCTGCCCCTCGTGAGGAAGATGTAACTGCAGTGAGGTCTCCCCTTGTCACCCCGTCTCGGGGGGCGACACAAGAACGACACGGAGCAGCTCTGGTGAAAGCAAACTAAAAAACTCTTTATTAAAACATCTGACTCCATATATATATCTTTTTTAAATCCCAGTGTCATTGGAGTGCTATAGTGCCACCTCCTCAATGCCACTGGGCAACCCGACTGTCCATCAGGTTGCTCGTCCTCCATAAAGGAATGCAAAACAATAAGTTATTTACATAAAGTGCATGAGAAAGTTTGTGCAAAGAATGCAAACATCAGAAGGCTTAGTAAAACTTGAGAAAATCGGGGCGACATCCCCTCAGTCTCCTTCAGGCTGAACAGACCAAGTGACCTCAGCTGCTCCTCATATGACTTCCCCCCAGACCCTTCACCATCTTTGTTGCCGTCCTCTGGATGCTCTCTAGCAGCTTAATGTCCTTCTGAAATTGTGGCACCCAAATCAGCACACAGGATTCGAGATGAGGTTGCACCAGTGAAGACCAAAGCGGGACAATCTCCTCCCTTGCCCGGCTGGCGATGCTGTGCCTGATGCCCCCAGGACAGGGTTGGCCCTCCTGGCTTCCAGGGCACTGCTGACTCATGTCCATCTTGCCATCAACCAGGACCCCCAGGTCCCTTTCCATGGCACTGCTTTTCAGCATCTCATTCCCCGGGTTGTATGTACATCCAGGGTTGACCCATCCCAGGTGCAGAATCCAGCATAGGATGCTCAGCCATTTCAGGCAATGCAGTTCGAAAATTCTCTAACATACTTACTTGTGTTGGGAACACTGAAAATAAGTGTCTTCTGGGTGTAAATCTCAGACTGACTGTAAAACTGCTCTGTCCTAGTAGCACCTGGCTCCTAGTTTGATATTCACCCCATGGTTATCCTGGTTTAATACATATATCTAACTATGCCCATGCTGCTTCTTAGTGTGGTCCTTGGGGATCTGTAAGTGGCTTGGTTAGTTTACGTTTGTTTTCTGTAACCACAGGTGTAGAGCTACTGTCCTGTAGGCATAGCATTACTGTTATTAATGCTACCAGTATCTTTTGGTAAGGACTTTCACAATAGCACTCTCCCAGGAATCTTGAATTTTATCAAACATCCAAGATTTATTTTAAATACCCCAACTTTCAGAATACTAGAAATCTTCAAAACAGATTGTTTCAGGTGTCTTGGAGTCAGGCAATAATTCAGGCCTACAAAAGTCTCATCCCTATTATGTAGCTGCCACTCTCCCTTTATAAATACACTGAATTACACAGACTCTGGCTTCTTTGCGAGTGCAGCATGGAGGCTTTATAATCTGCAGACTGGTGTGGGTGGTTTTTTTAATCATTTGTGACAATTTCCATCTGCTTATCTAATAATGTCCCTCTACCAATTAGGATCCTCTTCTTTCTGTAACATGGGCAAAATTAGCACAGTGTAAGCGAGCAGTGGAATTGAAAATCCAACAGCTGCCTTACATCAGCTTCCTAAGCAGAGACCTGCTTGCCACTGTGCAAGTGCTTTTCTGTAGTTTAGTCCAAGCACAGAGAGATAGCAAGCCCATTTATAAAAAGCAACTCAGCTGAAACTGCAGCTATAAATAGAGCCACAAGAAACTGTTCACCAGAGGTACCAACTAAGCTAGTCAAGAGCCTTGAAGTCAGATCTGAAAGATTTCTCTCTAGTTTTCTTTCTACTGTTCTCATGTAGCTTGTTTTTATTAACAATAAATTGATGGAATTAAATTGAATTACAGCATCTGGATGCAATACAAATTGTCACAAATATTGCTAAGTGCTTGTTACAGACTTGCCATACCACCACCCCCCATTTGAAACAATTAAAACCGATGCTTTTCACTTAATTTTTCCTTCCCAGTGAAGGTATAAATCCTTTTAGAATTATTTGAAACTTATGAAGCCTTTTCTTCCTGGTCACCTTTTGCAGACTCTCCAGAAGCAGGATATGAATGCTCAGGAAGGTTTGTTCCAGTTGCCACCAGACTTTGTTAATATGCTAGTGTTAAGTGTATGTTATAAAATAGCATGGAAGGTCAGTCCGTTTCCTTAGTAACTTCAATATGAACATGTAAACAATGGAGCAATTTTAGTCTATATGGTGAAAACTATCCATTCAAATACAGCTGAGAGACCAAAGAGTTAAAAGAGACCAAAGTGTTGAAAGTTGCTTTGAATTTGGTGTTTTAAGGATGAGAAGTTCAACTGCCTGCCCTTTTGGAGAGTAGTAATACCCCTCAGGTTCCACTGCTAAGGTGTCCGAGTTTTGAACATGTTGGTGTGTACTTTTATAGCCATAGCATGTCTCAAAGGCAGGGTCACTGTTCTGAAATGCCAAACTGTTTTGCAGAATAACTGAAAAAACTTCTTAAAAGGAATATGAAGCAAATAATAATGGAGGCAGGGAGAGGGGACACAAAACAGACAGTGATAACAGGGGAAGGGAGACAGAGGATGGACACAAGAGGACAAGTGACATATAACTGGACAAGGCATTGATACACAGAAAAAACAGTAGCTATTTTCTTACTACAAGCTGAGGTACTTGTTTTAACTTTATGTCAATTAGAGCTGAGATGACAGCCTGCTGTCAAATTAAGGTTTAGCAAGCCCTCTCCTGTCCTAGCTCTTTAACCTAAACATGTATCAGTTTGCCATGTGGCCCTGACCTTCAGCTGAGCCATGAAGGGGAGATAGTCTTTGCCAAATATGTTCCTTTTGATGGCCCTTGAAAGAGGCTGAAACAAAAATGGCTCAAAACCTGTCCCATTTTTACTACCATAGCTTTGGATCAAGCCAGTTGTTTCACAGAAGTTCTTGTTTTTTCTAGATCCTAATTACTGACTGCCCACCTCAAACAGGAAGGCTCTTCAGGAGCATTGCATCCCTCCCACAGGAGACAGTTCTCCAAGAACTTCTTCCATGTTAATCCTTCTCATAGTCTTCAGTTCGTCATGAATGCTTCAGTGTGGGTCCCTTTCATGGGGTGCAGTCCTTCTGGAACAGGCTGCTCCAGTGCGGCTTCCCCATGGGGTCACAAGTCCTGTCAGCAAACCTGCTACAGCACTGGCTCCTCTCTCCATGGGCTCACAGGTCCTGTCAGGAGCCTCCCCTAGCACAAGTTTTCCACAGGGTCACAGCCTCTTTGGGGCATCCACCTGGTCCAGTGTGGAGTTGTCCATGGGCAGCAGGTGGATCTCTGTTCCACCATGGAACCTCAAGGGCTGCAGGGACACAGCTGCCTGATGATGGTCTGCACCTCAGGCTGCAGGGGAATCTCTGCTCCGCTGCCTGGAACATCTCCTCCTTGTCCTTCCTTGCTGCCCCTGGTGTTTCCAGAGATGTTTCCTCTCTTCAGCTGCTGTTTCTGATGCATTTTTTATCTTTTCTTAAATATGTTATTCCAGAGCTCTTGTTGATGGGCACAATTTGGCCAGTGGTGAGTTGGTCTTGGGGTTGTCTGGCATTGGCTCTGTTGGTCATGGGAAAGTTTCTGGCAGCTTTCTCAGAGACCACCTCTGTAGCCCTGTCCCCTTCTCCTTGCTACCAAAACCTGGCCACACAACCCAGTATAGCTCAATGATATCTGCTCCAACTCAGATCAATATTCTGTTCAATAACTCTCTTGGTAAGTAGAGTAATATACATTTTTATACATGAGGTGACATAACTTTAATAAAATTTGCTATTTGTAACGCTTTTTTGGAATCAAACGTGAAAAATTCTAGCCCAGGAATGTCAGCCTTTAGAAATACTTCACATGCATTTTTTCTTGTCAAAACTGAGATTTTCATGAAGAGCATCTCAATAGCTACAAATAGATTTGAAAAATTCTCCATCCAAAAAATTTAAAACAATTCTTGGCACAATCTTTGTTTTAAACAGGGCATCCTGTAACATAAAGGGGTTCATATCTTAATAGTTGCAAACATTAATAAAATGCCTTTATCTTGCATTTTGACATGTCAAAAATTACATTGACGTGAATAATTCCTGCTTCTAAATTTGAAAATGCTTAAAATTAATATGTAACAAACTTCAGAGTGAACTAGTTACAGTTGATTTATATACCACTTTTGACAAATCCACACAAAACTGAATTACTTCAAAGAACAAAAAATGATCTCTTAGTTATATAGTTTATTTAAGGCACATACATCTCATTCTACATTTTCTCCTCAGAATCACTTTGCTAATTTAGACAAAAAAGGAAGAATAAAACAAAAAATCTCTAGACTTAAAATTGTTTGGGGTTCACATGTAAGAAGTCTTGAAGGGTACTATGTACACCTAGAATCTGCTATCTAAAAATGAAAAATTAGTGTATGTTCATATAGAATCTCAACAAGAAGGAAAACTATGTATTAAAGTACAAGATAATAATATCTTTTAACAGTAAATCTTCTGCTATATAAAGCTTCTTGAAAACATAGCTTATTACTTATCCCAATATGAGGTTCTAAAAACAAAACAGGAAAGACTTGCAACAGCTCTTCTCTCACATCGCTTTAGAGACAAGCAGACTGGACTACCTGTGTCTCAGTGGAAAAAGAGGATTTGTAGATATTTTACAAAATGGAGGAAGCATAGATGAATATAAGAAAATGAAAAATGCTCATCATATAGCATAAATAAGACACTAATGTCTCTCTTTAGAAACAGCAGCTAAATAGCATTAATTTACAGGTAATACAAACTATTTCCATAGTTCATAAAAACATCTGCAAGTCTAGTCTTTCTTCCTGTCCTTTGGTAGCCCTCCATAATGGGAGCAAAGCACTGACTTTGAAAAAGAATTCCAGCAGGCTTACCAGGTGTTCCCATTTGATTGTCTTTTTCCCAGACCACAGTGAATCACTCTTACATTGATCTTTTGGCTGCTGCCTCACAGTGTGAAATGCATTTGCATTGTACTTTTGGAAGTCCCACTCTGCAGTTCACTAAGGAGCTGTGAATTATGTCGCCAACATGGAAGCTGCAGAACTTCATGACTCTTACTGCGATGTGGAATATGTGGAACCATAAATACAGGTTTACATCATAATCATAAAGTTTTTCAGGTTATGGGCTGATACAGGAGTAGTGTTATATCCAGTTACTGAGGCTGAAATTGCTGCAGGAGGAGGAAATAAAGTTTTTTTCGTAAGTCAAATCTAGTTGAATCTAGACAGAGGAAAAATAAGCCAGTATAAACAGTAGATGTAAAATGCATTGGAAGACAAGAGGTATTTATTAAATACAAATAGCTTCTCAGCACTAGAAGGATAGTAACACTCAGCAACTGAAGGCTAGAGAGGATGGTATGCACCTTTCTTTGTCTGGGCAGAGATATGTGTATCTTTTGCCCACTTTGTTGTTCTTTAGCAGGATTTGGCTGCAAGAATCTAAATGCAATTACAAAATGAGAGAAGAACACCAGTGAAATATGAGTGTTTTGAACATGGGCATTTTCAACATGCTCTTGGAGGGCACATACACACCTTTATATTTCATTGGACTAGTCAGCTCCCCAACATTAGACATTTTAACATTTCATAGCTTACAGAAATAAAACTGTTTAACTTTTATAAAAATCACAGAAACAAGGCTATGGAGTTAGGTACAAGGTTTGTTAATGATGAGCAAGAATACAAATGAAAGCAAAATCCTGAATGTACAGGTTATACCTGAAAGCTGCACATATATATGACAATATAATAGAATCAACTTTACATAAGGGTTTTCATCCACAGTAAGAAATTATTGCGTTGACCTGTGGTAATACCACAGTGATTTTAAAGGCCCAGAGTACATTCAAAGAGAAGGAGATCAATAACTTATTTCAGAGTTCCTTGGACAAATTTATAATAACGGCTGAGAATGGATTTAGGAGAAGTCTTAAGTGACGTAGCTAACTGACAGCTAGCCAATGACTGGGACATTAGGTTTGCGGCCATGTGAGCTATTTGGAAAGTCTTTAATTCCCCTGGAAAACATTTATCTTAACTTATTAATTAAAAGGAAGAAATCATAAAGACACCGAAAATATTTTTCATGAGATTTTATTAGACATAGCACCTGTCTTAAAAATTACTGTTTAAAAGTCTCCAGGACTGGATGAAAAATAAAGTGTGTTATGTCGAACATTAGTGAAATAACTTACATTTTGCTTTTAGACTTACTTAAGGGGATCAAAATTCAGATTGTCTGTTTTACAGCAAATTAGGCACTTTGAAATCTACTATCATTCCAATTCACTAGTGGGCAGATGGCTGCTGTGAGTAAACTGTGCCACATTCAGTGAGACTGGACTGATGCCATGTATTTGTGACCCACAATTTTGAGAACTTCAGAAAGGATACCAATGCTATACAAATATATATGTATGTTTCATGAATGAGCAGTCTGAATACTTTTTACATTTCAATAACATGCTAGAGGTAACAGTGCATAAGTTGACTTCCATATTCACATTGGTATCACTCAGAAAAAAATCTTATATGCTATTTTGTAAATAGTATTATTTTCTTGTTAAGATGCAACAACTAAAATAATTAACTACAACAACACAAACTTAGTTGTTACTATCTGTGCTTCAAAGGAGCATAGATAGTAGAATTACCTACTTTTACTGTCTTTCACCTGGTTCATCTATGAAAATCTGCAAGTGTGATACTTTTTAACTCAAAGGGATTTAAATTAATCTCAAATATCCACAAAATAGCATTTTACTCATACTCATGTCCTAGTGAGTATAAACGATATTTTTACTTTAAATATCCCACAAAATCTAGCATTGTGAATGTTAACTGAAAGGCATGCAAGGGCAAAAGAGGTCGTCAAAGTGCGAAATAGAACTTTTTCTTCTCTTGTACATCTTCTCCTTGTTGCTGTTTAAGCACTGCTACTGTTTTCAGTATCCCCCACTTTGCTTGTGTTTATGGATTTGAGGTCAGTCTTCCGTATCACTGGGTAGTAAGTGACTGCAAAGTGCCTAGGATGCCACCCATGACTGAAGACAGTAGAGGTGATTTAGTTTCTGAAAGGCAATAGCAAGTCTAGCAGATATTATTGACCAAAGCTGTTGAGATAGCTGGCCATAGCCTGCCTCAACATCTAACTACTGAATAAAAAGCAGTGGCAGCAGCAGCAAACACGCAGCTTTAGTGTGACAGAAGCCAAGGAAGGAAGCAAAACTAAGAGACAGCAACAGTAAGACAAAGTACATATAAACTTTTAATGAATTAACCTTACAAAAGACAATAGCTTCAAAACATTTGACACGTTTGTACAAAACTATTCCAGCATTGTTAGTTCTCTCGTCAGAAAGAATGCCAGCAAACCACCCAACGTGTCCCTGGCTATGAGATGTAACTGGTGATCACATCCAAATCATGTGTGGACAGAGTAAACTTATTTACAATACTGTATACTTTAATACCAGATTAGTGGATGCTATTGGGGAGCGACTGTATTTTCCAGAAAACACCATGCATCAGAAAATAGTATGCACCCCTAGCTTTATTGCCTTTTTTCCCCACATTTGTCACTAACACTTCTCTTTAGTCCTTTAGTCCTTAGGATGCATTACCTCCTTTTGATTCCTATTCCTTCTTTTCTTGTCTTTGAATAACAGTGCAAGTAGCAGTACAATCTTCCAGTCCTATAGCGTACATCACAACTGTCCTTGAACATAGAAATATCAAGGTGCAAAATGATGGCTCATGGGACTATTCTGCAGCCATATTAAAATAAGTGCCACATACCAGAAAATAGCACGCATGTTAAGGGCCAAAATGTAGTTAAAAAGTGCGTGATACTTTCCTGAAAATATGGTATTGATGACACATACAAGCATCTTCAAGATGCCACATTCCCTTGTGAAAGGGATCTTGTCATTTCTGTATGTACAAAGTATGTCTTCAATTCTCCTTTTCCTTTTACATTTATTATTCCTCTGCAGGTGCTCATGTACCCCAGTGTTTGCAGGACGTTGTTTGTCTCCTCTGTAACCTGCAACAATACAGCAATACAGCCAATGTTGATAACAAAGCAGAGCATAATCTTCTTCCAGTGTGAAGATAACATAATGTTCTCTTCATTTTTAAGAGGTTTGCTGTAATGCTTATAAGGCCTTTAAGGGTCTCAGGTGAGGTCTGAACACTTAAGCTTTCAAGCAGTCTGTTGCTGGATGCCCATTCTAATCACTTACATTAAGTATCAAATTTGGTGTAACCACATCTGTGCCCAGGGTTGCCAGCAGAGAGCTTGTAGACAGATAATTGGAACTAGGGACAATACTCTTCCTCACATAGCACTTTCCTCGTCTTCAGTAGCTTATTTTCACTTGAGTAGACCCAAGCTTCCCCATCTTTCTACAACTACTAAGGTTGTGTAAATGAAGTGATGTTAAGGTAATGGTTAGCATCACCTTTCAGAGTTGCTGTTGCCAGTTTCTCACATAACTGTGAACCAAACTTTAGGACATTTGCCATTTTAGGTGAAAGCCCACTAGCACAAAATCAAGGTTTACCTGTATTTTATCTAAGACACCAGTGCTGTCCATCCTGCTGGCCACATTTACTGTATTGCCCCATATATCATATTGTGGTTTTTGAGCTCCAATTACTCCAGCTATTACAGGTCCATGGTTTATACCTGGAAAGCATCAGAACATAACGTTAGCAATGAAGAGAAAGGCAACAAAGCTGGTGAAGACCCTGGAGCACAAGTCCTGTGAGGAGCCTCTGAGGTAGCTGGGGTTTAGCCTTAAGAAACGGAAGCTCAGTGAAACCTTATTGCTTCCTACAGCTATCTGAAAAGAGGCTGTAGGTAGGTGGGGGTTGGTCTCTTCTCCCAGGCAACCAGTGACAGTATAAGATGACAGTCTCAAGCTGTGCCAGGGGAGATTTGGGTGATCATTGGGAGGAATTGCTCCCCATTCAAGTGTGACTAGACATTGGAATGGGCTGCCCAGGGAAGTGGTGGAGTTATTGTCCCTGGAGGTGTTAAAGAAAAGACTGGATGTGGCATTTGGTGCCATGGTCTAGTTGATGTGGGGATGTTCAGTCATAGGTCAGACTTGATCATCTCGGGGGTCTTTTCAAACTTAACTGATTCTGTGATTCTGTGAAGATCCACCAAACAAGGACACACGGTGCATCTGTCATATAGCAAGTCAATGAACACAGCATTTGGCCCTCGCTGAACAGTGAATATGGCAGCAGTCATTCATCATGGTTTTATCAACCATTTATGGCAGGAGAATGTTAGTTATAAAAATGCCAAAAGTCAGTTCATCTAATTTTAGTTTTACAGCTCCCTCCCATCCTGAGTAACATGCTATTTTCAGCCACTGGCATCCTAATAACCTGCTGCTGCCTTTATTATGTAGCATGAGAACCGCACTGTGGGTGAGCAGCAGCTTCTGAGAAAACAGATATACAAGAATTTCTTTTAATTTCTACTTGTAGTGAAAAGGGCTCTCCTCTGCAATAGTTGATACTTTTATAGTATTCTTTGCTTCTTAAATGTAGAATAAACTAAAGCGAATGATCTGAAAGGATTTGAAGCCTTGTTCTGAAGGCTGGATTGACCACAGAATTGTCCTAAAGATCTGCAACATAAATATATGTATTCAAATAATTTGATTAAGTACGGAGTAGAACAATATGAATGAACAATATAGTCCCTCATTAAACTCTGGACATTTTTTATCTTGCAGTTAGTTTGTAACCTGTATTATGTCTGTAAAGGGAATGAGTTGTACTTTGCTAGTAGGGAAAGAAACCAGGAGGTAAAATCCAAACTACTATTGTTAACCAGCATCAAATGTACTATAATTTTAACTGTACATACCGATGAGCAGGAAAGCCAAGTTAGGCCTAGTGAGAAATAAACCCTGAACAAGTGAGTTATTTGGATTTATAAAATTATCTCAATGGATCATAACTGATTTCTGTTAGTTCCTTGACAGAAACCATCATTAGGGATATATCCATGCAGTCAAATGAAAGCGTGATTGTAGGATGGAGAGGGATGTCAGAGCTGGCTCATCTGCTATGTAACATGGCAATGCAAGCTAGCAAGAACACTGTCAGCCCACTTGGAAATCCTGGAAAACGTGACTGTAGAAGTTAAATTGGGAAAATATGCAAACACTACAAGATAACAAATGGAACCTGATATATGTTACTGTACAAGCTGGCTTGTAATGATAAATAAGAAACCCAGCTCAATTCTGTAAGCTGGGCCCTGGGTTGATAGACTGGGAACTTCACCAATCACATTCCATCCTGGGCTGCAGACATCTCACTGGTCAGGAGCTGGGCTGGGGGAGCTGTCTAGAACCAAGAGTCTTAAACTCCCTATATAAGAAGGCTCTCAACAATACAAGAGGCTGTTTGTCACATGGAGCTTGGAGGTGTGTCTGTTGTCCCTGTCTCTGACCACCAAGCCCACAGAACACATGAATTATTAAACATAATAGATATATCTTTTTCTAAGTGCTTGGGGTTCAATGCACAAAGGGACTTGGGCCTCACAACACTTTGCCTTAACAACTGAGCCATGGATGGGTTTTCTACTTCATGACATATAACTTGCAGAAAACACTAGGGAACTAAGACTGGAATCCACTAAAGCTATCTGTTGGGTAGCCCAATCTGGTTAGCAGGGAATATTGAAGAGATGTGTGTGGCCGTGGTCCAGAAACTGGGGCAGTGCAGTAGGACTTTCCTACAAAATACAATGGGCAGGAAGGGACTTTTATTTTTTACCTCTTTCCTGAACCACCACTGTTGATGGTTTGAGAAATACCTCAGGGGTGCAGGAGTCACCTTCAGATCCCTCCTCCTTTGAGGAAACTTCTACCAGTATATCTTAGGGATGTGTTCTGGCCACTCAAGCATTGTGGGATATGCTGCTCTATGTCATTCGTGCTGGTGTTCCATCTTTTTTACCTGATGCACATGAATGTTTTTTGGGGCATGGCTGGAAGAGTAGTACTCTCACTACCGGTGAATGCTCTAACAGAGGGTGATATTATCTATCTCTTTCTCTCATATCCAAAGCAATATTTAATCATTCCATGAAATGCAACACTGTTCAGCAGGAATGACAGAAAATATCTCATTCTGAAGTATCTACAGTCTGGGCTCATGGCCTAGCCTGACCCAAAACCAGGAACCAGTTACGTCACCTACAACACAGACAAATGTTCCAACTATGAAGTTATATGGGAAATTACACAACAGCCTCTCTTCTGAAAGAAAGCAATACTTGTGCAAAACCTGCTGCAAAAGCATATCTGACCTTGTCTCATAAATCAAGCACCTCAATTTGCAGAAGGGGAGGAATGCCTAAAATATCATCTAGATGTTCCCCTCCCTTATCTGACAAGATCAGAGCAGTGTGTATCCCCTAAGTCACACTAGCATTTCAGGCACTCACAGAAGATTATGAAAGCTGAGACCTCGAATGAATTGCAAAAATTTCAGACTTAGATGCTGGCCAAGGGAGGCTCTTACAAAGGGCAGTTTGGTTACAAGTCCTTACAGTGGAGACTAGGTCAGAAGTAGTTGTTAAAATATTTCTGTGGCTATAATTAGTATGGATATCAGAGGCTTTCATCATCAGGTATTGGGAAGTGGAGAAGAAGTGATGTGAAAATGAAGATCTCAGTGGTGCCTGTATTGCATTATGGTGGCACAATTACCACCTTGGGGCCTGTGTTTCTTTTTAGAGTTAAAACATGTTTTCATTTCACGAAACAAAGGAGTCTGAGTTCTCTGTAATCTTTAGAAAGATTAGTAAAAATCCAAAGTAAGCATTTTGTTTTGCTTCATGGTCCCCACTTGAAAGGACTCAGTACTGCTTTAAGCAGTTTGCAGATGTAGCCCTGGCACCCAGCAGCTCTCTGTACTGAAGCTGCTGATATAAATGTGTTTGCGAGTATGTGCAATGTCAGCTATGGCAAGAACCATCAAGCTCTGTAACACTCTGAGAAGGAAGCATACTTCTGATTTGCTTTGTCATTTTTAGCTCTAGCAAGGAATACAAAACATACTGGCAAAGGAGTGCCCTAAGAAGCTTGTTTCAAGTCAGAAGACAGCAAGTTTTGCCAGTGGGTGGCACTGTGAAATAGACTTGAGAGGAGCAGCAAAAAGGAAAAGCAAGTGGTACAGCAAGAAAAAGACAAGACAGGAGAATAACTCTTGGAAATCAAATACTTCTGACACATTTACAGAATTTATGGGTTTTCAATATTTGTTTACTGTTTTCATTTCACACTTTCCACGTTACATATTGCATTGTGAAACTGCTGTGTACTGCTATCAGGAAATAAACATTTTGGAACATATGGTTCTTGACCAGCTCTGAATTAATTTATTTCATCATTCTTTCTACTGCTTACTGCAGCTGTCTGTTTCTTTTAAAAAATATCAGGATGCACAAGAAAAAGCAATTAGAAACTGAAACATAAGGGATACCACTTTCCAAGATAAATAAATAGTCATCTTTGCTGTTACCTGAATAACAAGGACAAATACTCTCCCTTGTCTAACACTTCAAAGGAAAGAGTGCATTTTTGTGTGCTTGCTTGAATTTAATACATGCAAAATATTTCAGACTCCACCCTCACTGACCCCTTATAGCTCTTATCCTCTTTATATAGTTTTGCAAAGCCCAATCTAGAGGTTTTTTGTGTATTCTTTAGGTATTTGTAAACTTCCAAAAATGTATGTTCATAACCTCTACAATAATTTTTACAGAGTTACCATAAAACCATTCAGAGCCATGTGAACACATTTTTTTCAACCATTCTTTAAATAGAAATACTGCCCTTTTTGAAGTCTAGCCTTGAAACACTCTAGGGGTTGATAGGCAATGCCATATAGGCTGCTTTGAAACAGGGTAAAGATGGTGCTGTTAGTATCATGGCCCTTTTGATCAGTTCTATTACTACTTTAATTCCCCTCCTTGTCCATGATACTCTCCGAAGAATCCTGTGATACTCACCTACTCGTAACTTGAAGTCATTGAATGAATGCTTGTTTATGACATCCAGTTTTGCCACCAAGGCAAATGCAAACTCCACCATGGTTCCTATGTGCATATACTGTCGTTCAGGTTCCTGAATTCAAAAGACAAACAGTGTAAAATCGTTCTTGCGAGCCTTGGTTGCTCTGAGAATACAACCAAAATATGCTGAACACTTGAAGACACTTAAGCCCTGAGGGATGTCCTAGTGTCAGCCGGCAGATGCACAGAAGCAATGTGGAAGGTGGTACCCTGTCCAGCATCAGATCAAGCAATGGCCGAGAGACAGGATGCATTTCACTGTGTACAACCAGGCAGTCTAGAGGTGATAGATCCAAACCATGCCTAATCCAACATTTTGACTGTCAAATGATTAGCTGCTGCCTAATCCCATAGGCACTCAATATCTATATGTACCTAGTATTTGTTAATTATTTTTCTCTAAGTGTCTACTTTTGTATTCCCTTTCATAATAAATAATGCTTGTGGACAGTCTCACAGAGATTCTTTCTTCTCACTGTTGCACAGCTCAGCACCCTTATACAATGCTTAAGATCCAGTGAAATTCACAATTTTAAAAATTCTTCCACTGATGTCATCTTGTAGCAATAAGATAAGTATCTCTGAGAACATTTAACAGACCTGAAATTTACTAAAACACAAGAGGAAGAGGGCAACCCCACTCTGTCCTTTTATTTACAGAGCTCATACCACTTATCAAGGCTGTAGACTTAATCTCTCCTCATACCTCATACCTCCTCTACCTCAAAGTAACCTTATTTTAAGTGCTGTTTTGAGTCTTTTCAAGCTGAGGAGAAAATTGATTTTGGTGTCCCATAGCCCAAGGTAGGATCCTGACAAGTGATTGGTTTCATAAGACATGGACTCATTGATCTCTATGAGAAATTACTGAATCTTCCCTATTTCTTGAGATAAAGGGACAGAAGAGATGGACAGATGACAACTTCAGAGATGATTCATGGAGTGCGTGCATCAGCCTAGGGTGGGACAGTAGTGGTGCTTGCCGGAGCAGCTGTTTAAATAAACGAAGCCTGTTTCCTTTGGAGTTCACTCCTAGCTAAAACAGATGGTTTCCTGTTCAGCTGATATATTCAGACCCCTTCCTTAGGCACTTAGTCTTCCTTGGATGCTTGTTTTAAGCTGGGGGTGGTTCCCAGCAGTATGTCTAGCAGTCAGTCACTGCCACACTAGGTACTGCAGAATCTGTGCATCTTTGGGAATCTGGAATGAAGATTGCTGAGTTCTGGTGGATTTCTTTTGATAATGTGAACTAACTCACCAAAGGAATGCTAAACTGTGGATCTCCTGATTGTGGAAATAACTCAAATGATAAATTTCTTCCTCTTCATACACTAATTTTAGTTGTGATGGTGAGCTCTCTATGTCTTCACATCTTCGGTCTGCAGTTCTGCATTTTCTCCATCCCCTTCACCTCCCTGCATTAAATGTCAGAGCTAATTTCAAATAATTCTTTGTCCTTAGGATCCTTAGGGTCTATAGTTCATGTGGTAATTGCTTGTGTTTAGAAGGAACAAGAGTTTGACAAGAGCACATTAATCCTTAGCAGAGACTGTGCTGATTCTTAATTGCTGTCTCTCTGTCGCTAACCTGTAGTACTCTAAAGATCATGGCAAAAGCAACGTTTTTGATAAGTTATGAATTGCTTCTCTGATCTGGATTTCCACTGACTGCAGTTCCTAATCCTACCATATTAAACAAACTAGGAACAAATATATTCTTAGTGCTGAGTCTGAGGGTTCTACAAGTGTATAGTTAGTAAGGCAAATCATCCTTCCCAGCTCACAATGGAAAACTTTAATTCTTGCAATCTTTTGTATGCTCCATAAATCCAGTCCTGATGCAGCACATAGGAATAAAGTGCTGTACTGTATTTAGAGTAGAAGGCCTGTTTTAGCAAATACAGAGGTGGCATTTTTAGAGTGCAAAATGAAGAAAAATTCACATCGACTACTAAAGTATATACTTGTCCAGTACAATACAATCTATGCTAATAAGAAAAAACTAGGTCACATTATTATACATAACCTGCAGCTTAATTAACAAAATTTTTGCCTTCATTTGAATATGCTTTTTATTAAGTAGAAACATGTTTTTCTGTACCTGACACTGTTCTTGGTTGGGTGTAGCACTTAGTCCCGTTGCTGCCATGTAAGTGCTTCCAATGGTCTTTATCTTTTCAACTCCACTGAACTTTGGCTTTGACAATAACTGTAAAACAAGGACAGTCATTCATTATGCAGATCAGCAGCCCTGTTACACCAATCAGTAAATCAAGTCTTAGAACAGTTTCTGTGTGGACCTTAAATCACTTCACAAATATAAACAGGATGAAGGACTTAAGGATGGATAAAACAATGGTTACAGAACTCCAAGGAAGAGGAATTTCTGTCTTCTAAAATTCTTTTTTACTATAAAGGGATGAAATTTATAGTAGAGAGAATAAATTTCATCTTATTTTACATACAGCTTTTAAAAGTCAGTAGACTTTGCACTCATGTGATATTGGAACTGGATCATCATGCCAGCCAACAGTTCAGCTTTAGGCAGCTTTCTGAAAGTAAGCATCTACTCCATGCCAGCGGAATACTTCATGTCAATAGGACTAAAATCCGAGGATTTTAGTTCATATATCCTAGCTTGTTTTGAACATCGGACACCTAATGCTCTCCAAATGGGTTTGCTGCTAAAATACCCTCTCTAGCTGCAGATCCACAAATCCAGACTGTGCTCTCTGAGTCATGACACAATTTTAATACTTTTTACTGGTATGTTTATCACTAATGACTTCCCTATAGAAAAATACTGTTCTCAGTGAGGCCTTTATAGATGCCTTTTCCCAATCCATCTGTAGTCATACTCTCTACTTACTTCTGACTTCAGAGAATGGAACACTAAAACTTTTACCATTCTTTGATTTGCTTGTGTATCAAATGATCAGTGCAGATCAGGTATAACACAAAGTTATACCTGACTTTAGACATTCATATTTAGAACCTGTGGCTAATACATGGCATGTCATGTAACTGTCTCAAGAACTGCAGCTAACAGGCAAAAAAAAAAAATACTGATAGGATTCTCATTATAGCAAATCAAAAGCAACTGAATATGATGTCAGATCAATATCTGATTTATCCCACATAAATCTCTTTTTCCTTTAATAATCCCTGTAAGTATTTTCTGACAGCTCTTCCATTTTTCCTTACAAGTATGTTTTCTGACTGTTGCATATCATGAGTTAAAGATTGAAACCATAGGTCAATCACTGTTGTAGGTACATACATCATCAAAGTCCGCAATGATCTCATTTAGCAGCCTGAGACATTCCAACCCTTCCTTATTTACATCAGATTCTGTGTAAAATTCCTTGAAATCCGGAACAGAGGCAAACATGACACAGACACAGTCGTATGACTGGTGATACAGATCCTGTCCAAAAGAAAACAGAATAAAAAAAAAAAATTGGTCATACCCAGCTGTAAATGTTTCCTTATTAACATGAAGTGTCCAGGATCTAAAAACAGAGGTGCTGCAGTAGTTGGAATGCCTTAAGATGGAGGTTGGATATTTTTTGCATTTAGTTGCATTTATTAATTTTAAACAGTGTATAAACCTGTTGATTAAAGAGACTTAACATATAAAGCTGAAAATATTGTAATGATTTTTTTTTTCTTCCTGAACATTAACTCTGTGAAAGTGAAATGTTCACTAATTTATTAGATAGGGCCCATCTCTGAGACCTCTTATGAAGAGAATTTAGTCTGGCTTGCATGGCTGAAAATGTGTTTTGTAAAACAATATCCAATTTACTAATAGCTGTTTGTTATTGTACTAACTAAAAAACTGAACCAAAATCACAAACTCAGTATACTACAAATGCATAATGCAGTATGACCCTGATTGATAGTTCCTAACCTAAAATATGTCTAAGAGGACAAAATAATTATACTTTCTTTTGCATAACAAGGAGCTGGGCAAAAAAAAAAAAAGCCACCTGAACTGAAACTTACTTGTGGCAGAGTTTGCACTGCCTTCTGTGACCACTGAAAGGAGAGCATCTCTACTCCACAGAAAGATTCTGGTGCTAAAAATGACCACCTCCCACTATCCCCTTCAGTTTCCTCCCCACTGCCCTTGAACATTAGACTATCTCTTCTTTCAGGACAAATTCACATCCCCCAAAAAAAGACAAAAAAAATAAATTTATTAATCTAATACTTAAAAAAGAAAGAGCATCTATACACAAAGGTAGACACAGCAATAAACGAGGCTGCTATCTACTTTAATGTAAAACTACCTTCAAGTTATTATTTGAGTAAAAAGGGATTTCAATACTCACATGAAAAGGATTTATTCTGTGAGTTCAAGAAGCATAAGATATTATTTCCCTTTTTACTTAGCGAAGCTTGGGTTTTGCAATTTGACAGTCAGTGTGTCCTTTAGGAAGAATGTGGTGTGCCTGTACACAGATGTGCACAGACACAGTGCACATATCTTTACTGCTGATGTATAACTGAAAAATAACAGAACTATGGGAAAACTGCTGACTGCTTTATCCCATCACAGGTGTGAAGGAGGTTTCTGAGCAAACATGAAGATAATGATGGACAGGAAGGAATATGAGCAACTGGAGGAGATAAATTATTTATTACTAGATTTTTGTGCCTCCTGTATTTTCTAAGGATTTTATACCCATAGCATCGCTGAAACTCCACCACAACTGTGTGCTGTAGGGATGGAATATATTGATTCATAGCTCCAGCTGTTATTCTCTTATTGCACCGTGATTAAATCCAGATTTCTGAGACTCTGCTGTGGGAAACCCAAGGGTCAAGCCAGTAAGGAAACCTGGTCTGACTGTGAGTGTGTGCTGTGTGGGGAGTCAAGTGGGGCACCTTTTAGCTCACTGGAGCTGCCCACTGTGAAGGGATTCGGTCCCAGCTCAGGTGGGGCAGGTGTGACTGCCAGAGTGGCTCCTGGATGGTCAGATGGGAGTATTTCCTTAACAAGGTACAGAGACTACATTCTGTGGTTAACTCAGCTTTACATCTGTTTCCTCAGGTCATCTTCCCTGTAGCTTCATTTCAATTATAGCAACCCATTTGTCCTCCTTCCTGTCTAATACTGGGGCAATATCCATCCTCACTAATGCTCAATAACATAGGACCATCATTGAAACAACAACAAGTGGCACTATTTATAACCAGATAAGTAGTAATTGTGACTATAACAATAAATTAAAAGGAATTTCAAGGAGTCATCCCCATCTAGTTTATTTTGGTCATAATAATAAAGAATGTTACAATTGAGTACTTTAATTTTCCTGAAAGTTCTTCTCTTGAAACAGTACTCTCCAAAATGTGTAGTCAGAAAATTAAGTGCAATACTATTCTAGGAAGGCACAGCTTTTCTTATTTTAACAAAAATAAAATCATCCTTTCTTTTGCATTCAATGCTTTTCTTTTTCCTCTTCAATAACTGTAAATCTGAAAAAAAATAACTGTAAATCTGAAATTCTGCAAGTATGTTCCTTTTGCTGTCCCCTCATCTCCAGTGCCTGAAATCTTCCTGGGATAGAGGAGGCAAACCAGTCCAATTCTATCCCTAGGAAGGGTATAGTGGTCAGCTTCTCTGGGGCAGAATTTTTGCTCTAGGTAAGGTGCTAGCTCCATCCTGTAGCTAATAAAGCACGATTCCTCTTGCTCAGTGATGGGCTTGCCAGTTAGCTTGCAGCACAAAAGCTCCCAAGCACTTTTTACTAATAGGGAATCTGAAGGATAAAAGCATTAAGGAGAAAGCTGAAAAAGCCAGGTACAGATATATTTAATCCTGGCCCTGTTTCCTGCGTTTTATTTTAGATTTGAGCCTGTCTTTCAATTGGAAAATAATCTGTCTTGTATCCAGCATGCAGACTATAAGCAAAACCCAGCTCAGGAGGTTCTGGTAAAGCAAACAAACCTTTATTACTCACGAAGGAACTTTGCTTTCGGTGTATTAGCATTAGTCAATATATATGTCTTGTCATAAAAAGACCTTTGTTGGTCATTTGAAACTGCAGTCCAAATGCTCCCAGTTAGCATTCATACACTCACTTTTTCCCCTTTTCTTTTCTTCTTACTGCTTTTCAGCAGCACACTTTGTTTTCCTTTTCCTCCATATACAGCTGCATGCATAAAATACTAAATACTAATACTAATACTACTAAGGGAAGTAGTATTTTGAAATAGAATATTCATCCATTTTCTTAATCTCAGAATCTGTTTTAAACAGAAAAGAACACACATAAAACTATACTAACTTGAATGTTTGCAGCTAAGGAAAATGTGGACAAATTTCAGTGTCGTATCTGTTGACTTAGGTATCCACACAGAGAAAACAAAGGCCTCATCTGCCCTAACATCTGTATCTACATACAGAACCTTGCTGATCTTGAAACAAATCTAAAAACATGACAGATACTTATATTCCTGAATACTTCCAAAGATTTGAAAAGGCCTTCCTTTGAAAACTGCTGAAAGAAACAAAACAAGGAACAACTTGTGTTCAATTTTTGGGGGATGTCATTAAAATCATGTGAAATCATTTTTACTTCACCTGACATGATGAATTAGGGAGCTCAGCACATTGCAATTTCTGTGGTTCATTAAATTAAGTAAACTCATTCCAACCTAAGAATCTTGAGGGGTGACAAGATAAATCTGGTAGCTGATACAAAGGTAAGCAGATGGTGTTGCTCTGCTGGGGAGCTGAGGTGGAGTAGCACATAATCAAGAAAGCAATCTCCTGATGGTTTGCTGTGTTTAAAGCCTTAACTGAGAACTGGAGCTGAGTCAACTTGGCTTCCAGCCAAAATCTTCACTGCAGTCAAAGGAACCCCACAGCAATTTTTGTTCAACATTAGCTACCAAATGAATATTTTCAGGGAATACTAAAGTATTGAAATGCAGTCCTGATTAGTACTGCTTAATGCAACTCACAGGAAAAGGGAAGATGTTGTCCTTTTTGGCTCAAGAGATCAAAAAATTAATCTCTAAATCTGCCCTCTGCCCTCTTTTGTCAGTTTTGAAACAATTATTTGGCAAGCACAAGTAATTCAAACTCTTGCATTTAAGGTCACTATAGCTGTTACTCTCTCTAAATGGATTTATATATATATATATATACATCTATCTATCTATCTATCTTTATTATTACTGTAAGGGAATATTAGGAGCAGATCTAATTTCCAGAAAAGATTGATCTTTCAGGTGACTTTTCTGGTGCTTGAGTTAGGTCCATTAAGCAGTGAATAAACAGGTAATTCAGTGTTCAGAACATCTTTCCAGAATTAACATAGCCACTGTTTCGGGGAAAAGGTTAATTTTCACTCCAATAAGCAAGCTCTCCAGTGAACAGAAGAAAATTCAGAACCCAGTTGCAACTCCCCTCTGATCATGGAGGAAAAAGTATCTGAATGCATATTATTTAAAATTAAACTCATGTTGATTCAGCCATTCTGTTCTTCCTCCTCCTCACCTATTTTTACCCTCCTTCAATAGACAAAGTGCATTGCCACTTAGGAAAATTTCACCTTTTTATTTCAGGGTATTATGGTGCATTCAGTGCTGTAAAGCAAACCTTACAGGAAGGAAAGAGGAAATGAAAGTGACTGTAAATTTATATTTTTGCTTTAAGGACCTACTGTTCAAAACAGCATTAAGTGGTACTTGCAGGGTACACGGCTTTCTTACAGAGTAGAGGATATACAGAGACAGCTGACCTCATTCTTCAGGTTTCTTGCCAAGAAGTGTTCAGCTACGTGGGCTGGAAGCACATTCTCCAGAAGCACCCGATTTAGGTTCTCCATGGTTTCAATCTCCTCCCGCTCTTTTTTGAACTTGTTCTTCCACAGGAAGTCTAACCTACAGTAATATTCATTCTGTTACAAGAGGACACAGAAGTAAAGAAACAATAGGCATCTTGTCCTGCTGGAGTACAGGTTTAAGAGACAAAATAAGCACAGTACACAACCCCTACAATAGTATTATTTGGCTACTCAAATATAATTCCAGGTCCCACAGAAGTCAAACACCAAGCGTACACTTTGTGACATGCATTTTATCAAATCACACAAAAAGGCCCAGGAGAAAAGAAAAGTTGCAAGGTGCCTTATACAAGTGAAGATTTATTTATCTACTTTAAACTTGAGTAGAAATTAATTTCAGAAATCAAACACTCTAATGGAAACAATTTATAGTTTTGCAACTTAATACCATTTTGTAAGTGCAGAATTTCACTTACAATAATGGGCATTTCATTAAGACCCTAACTTTTACTAACTTGAACTTACGCCATGCAACCAGCCTGGCAAAAAGAAAACAGCCTATTGATATAATATACATTCAGTATATAAAATCATGATCAGACTATCAAAAAGGGCCCAGTCAGTTGGGCCAACTCAGTTGAGTTTTGGTTTTGTTAGTTGCTTTTATTTTGGTTGGTTGGTTGCTTTTGCATTCCTTTCTGTAATACTTTATCCTGCTTTTCTTTTTGTCCCAGAGTTTTCATAGTAGCTTTCTAGTAACCACAACAACAATACCTGGACCTATATGAAAATATGTAACATCCTTGGAGTATCAGTATCTTTTGAGATCAAATTTCACTAGAAAGGTGGTGAAAAATTAATAAAACTGAACTTTTGTGGAGCTCTCTCCACTTTCTTTCAATATTGTCAAGGTAGTGTCATGAATTCTATGGCATTATTTCCACAGTAAAGCCTCCTCCAGTCTATCTCATTTGACCTGATAAAAATCAAGAGCTATTTCAGCATAGTCTTAATGGTTTAAGACTATCAGGCAATCTCAGTGAAGACTATGTTATTAACCAGGAGAATATGATTATGATGGTAATCTTATTATAGAAAAACTTAAAAGTGCTAGCTACTGGTATTAGCAGTCAGCAGGCATTGACATAAAAAATGAGAGTAGTCCTTCTGACTGCACGGTGGCTTTTGAGCCACAGCTCAAAATGATTCATATGTATTCTACTGAGATCACAGCCAAATTTAAGAGTAGAAAGTTGAAATTAGATGGCTAAAATGATTTGGCAAGTTTTTAAAAGGCAATGAAAAAAAAAACAAACTGATGAAGCAAAAACTGTGTCTGCCAAATACTTGCAGGATGAAAAAACAGCAAGAGAAAAATGATTACTCCACTTAAATGCATAGAGAGAAATATACTCAGGTTTCCGTTGAATTGGTTGATAAGGGCCAGGTACTATTTAAATATTTAATTGCAAAACTGAAAGAGAACATCCATAACATGAAATCATTGTTAACATACTCTCTTTGTGCTGATACCTATACTACTAAGGACAGAATGCAGACCTCAAATGCACTGCAAAAGAAATATTCTGGCTATTCTGACTCAAAGGTGAAATTCTTCTGAGAGTAAAAGGGGTCTTGACATCTTAGAATGGATCACGCTGCATCACAGAAATCTGGCCTTTGAATGTCAAATAACCAAACAAGGTGGATATTTTAAATAATTATATGTTACTAAAGGATATTTGCAATCTATAAGCAAAAGAAGAGTGTGCAGAGACTTAAATACTTGTACAGACAATCATAAAGGTATAGAGAACCTAAGAACAGATTTCTGCAGGAATTCAGAAATACGATTTTATTGTTGCCGTGTCATTATGCCTGTATTAAATGGCAATTATCAGTCCTATAAAGCTTGAGGTCATGAATAGGGATTTTTTCAGAACTGTCCGCATGATGCAAAATACTTGCAGTCACTTTTTTAGAATGTCTTTTTTATGTTAGATATTTATACATCCAAGAACTTAGATTAGTGTAAGTATAAATACACATAGATGGTAAATTCAAACGCCACAAATTGTATTCATGCAGAAAAAATCCAATAAAACCCTGGGATGTCAAAATTCTTGGCAAAAATTGGCAAAAGTAACATGGATGCCTGCTGAAATTAGATATCCATACATTGTACCAACTTTGTATTGAAAAGAAAAGGTGGTAGCTAAGTGAAGTTTTCAAAAAGATGTTTATTCTTTAAAGGCTAGTATCAAAAACATAATTAAATTTAGGCTTCTCCAAAAAAGGGCAAAGAGAACTCAGAGATCAGAAAAGAAAAATCAGAATGTATTCTGCAATTTGCTTTGAAATTAAAAAAGTCATCATATCATATTTCAAAAAGAGAAGATCACTAGCTTAATAACTTACTTTGAATTGTGGTAATGGTTGTTTTGTTTTTGGTTTGGTTTTTTTTTTTTTTTTTTTTTTTTTTTTTTTTTTTTGGTTGGTTGGTTTGTTTGTTTGTTTGTTTGCATGATATGGAACTTATCCTGATCAGTCAAAACAGTGTTAGAGAACTGATAAAGGGTAGGGATATAAGGTAAGTCTTTGGAAAAGAAGTAGGAACAACAGAGCAAGGTACTTTGTAAACAAAACAGTGAATGCTAAGGAAAAGAGCTATTTAGACATACTGGCTAAAGCTGATACAACTGGAAGAGTTGACACACTTTCTGTAAACATGCCTTCATCTACTGCAAAGAAGTAAATGGTCTAGCAGTGACTAGCAGTGAAATTTGAAATAAGTTTTCATTGAATTCTTTCAGAAGAAGGTCTTGAAGAGACTACTTTGTTAAAAAAAAAAAAAAGAATTCCCTCACAAAATAAAAGCTCACTAAAAAACTGAACAGAGACAACAAAGAAACAGTTTTTACAGCTCCGGGAAGCTGCCACAAGCACCTCAGCAGTAAAACTACCAATGAAATTCAGTGTGGATAGCTACAATAGAATCAATCATGGAAAAACTATACAGCCAGCCTACAGAGTAACAGGACACATAATATTTTAGGTTCTGTTGAGAAAGGAATTCACAGGCTATGTCAATACTGGATTCAAAGCAGATCATAAGAGAGAATTAATGCTCAACCGTGTTTAAATGTGAGCACACTCCTCACACAGTCAAGCCCACAGCAATCTGGACTCTCCTGGGAAGGGTGGAAGAATCGCCATTCTCAACACATTGTCTGCCTGTCACCAGCCAATTATCAGGTAACTCTCAGGATCTGTATGCAGGTTGAAATGAGTCACTTCATCTCAGTGTCAGGAAATGGTTGTTGCCTATGCTGGCAGGGCCATCAAAAAAACCAGTTTTGCTTTCTCCACTTCTTTTTTGTCTGTTCACTCCCATTCTTCTGGCACAAGCATTGCTGCGGCCATGCCATAAATCTTGAAAATAGATCTGGCTCACAACCAACCATTTCTGCAGGGTTAATTTTTAATCCTGACCAATTCCCTATTTGATCCACTATACATCTACACAGTGAGCTGGGCCAGTACAAATGAGGAGACAAAAAGATAAGAATAAGCAGTTGAGGGAAGGTCTACTTCTTCCAGCAGTAAGCAGCTAAAAGAATTAAGTAGGCTCATAAACCATGTAATGATATACTAACTCTTCCTCTCTTCATCCCCACTGAACCAGAGGCACTTATCCCCTGCCTCTGCTTTTGATTCAGGAGAGGCATCTCTATGACCAGTGGTGAGGATGTTCACAGAGCTAGGCTTGTAGGAAAGCATCCACTTTTTGTTTGGATGAACATTTTGGGTACTCATCCTGTGGACAGAGGAGCACAAATGGCAGCTCAAGGGAAGTAGAAAGGTCATCCTTTTCATCAGTGGCTATTATCTTTAGCATTTTTAAAATAATCAGATATCAAAAGAAGAAAGAATATGTATTATCTGAAAAAAAAAATGCAATAACTAACAGAGAAAGTACTTGCATATTACCCTCTGTGGGAGAAGGGTAAGGAAGAATTTGAATTTGTTCACACTGCCAAGATGGCTCAACAGCATCCTGCAAGTGCCACTCAATAAAAGAAAAGAGGAAATTTAAAAACAGAAAGACAGACACTGTCACATGAATTTTTATCAAACTGTGAAATTCATTATCAGTGTTGGGAACACCAGGAAGATAAAATGGGTTAAAAAGGGATCTGACAGTGAAACAGAAAGCAGAACAGCCAATAGCTATTAAAAACAGCCACAGAAATACCAACTGGCAGAAGGTGGAAAGTATATGTCCCTGAAAAGGTCACTCTATGCAGGTTGATTTCCTCCCCTATTCTTTTTCCAAGCATTTGCTACCAATCAATATCACCAACAGTAACTTAAAATGGCAGGTCTTACGCCAGGTATATATTAAAACTAGTTCATAACATTTTTCAGTAATATTTAGACTTTTTTTGAGAGAGCTTGAAAATGCAGAATTTTTTTTCTCCTTCTTTAAGGAAGAAAAAGTTAGAAAAATCAAAGGCAAAAGACTGAAGCATTACAAGTAAGTGCTAAAATGACAAGGATCCTGGACCTACAGCTCTGAAAACAAAGACTTTTTCCATTATGCAATCATTTCTTAGTTGGTGTGACAGAGAACATCTGTAGTTGTGTGCAGAACAAACTTCCTTGTTGATGTGACTGAACCCACAAAGAAATCTTTCCTTTCCCAGTGAGGATGATATTCCTTCTCTCCTTTATTCTTGGTATTGCACCCTCTACCATCTGAAACTTGGGTTGCCAGGGTCTAAAGATTCTCCACTGATGCGATGAAGAACTTATCCCTCTTTGTGAGGGAAAGTAGCTGTGCTCTAGACCCACTCTGTCGCCACCATCAAATGAACAAACTCTAACGTGCTGCTGGTGACAAGGCAGATGAAGAATGTTATTTCTAAATCAAAAAGGATGTTCCCCACTACAATAAATACTTCAGAAACTGCCAGATAAGAATTTTTTGTGTAGTAACCCACAGGGCCTGCATGGCAATTTAAGTAACAGTCATTAGCTTTTGAGGAATTGTAATGTAAATGAGTGATTTAAGTACAGTCTGGGATAAAGTCCTTCCCAAGGCTGCAGTCTGTGAAGGCTCTGGCTATTCATGAGATCTCACATGGATTGTCTCTTCCATTTCAGAGCCCTGTCTTGTGCACTGCATTGGTCTGGGACAATGGGCTGGAATTGCATCGTTTAGCCTTGAATCCTGTACGGCCTGAGGATTTAGAGAAAGAACTGCTCTTGCATCTTCCCTCAGCTTAATACAGGGTAAGACCATTGACACCACATTTGTTCTGGGAAAGCACAACTGGATAATAAAAAGAGTAGTTTCCTGTTGGGTCACAGTTTTAGTGCAACCGTGGCCTCAGCATGTGGTACACTTCTTTGTGCATGCTGTATTGTTTCTGTGTCTGCACCAAATTGTAATAACTGTGAAGAAAATAGCTTGCAATTAAGCAGCCAGGGAGAGAGCAGATGGATGCAGACAGATGGGAACAAACCAGGAAGCTACGAGCCAGTATCGGTCAGAATGACAAGCAATAGTCACAGTACACTATCAGCATAGTGTCACTGATAGTTATTGCTTAGTTTTAAGGGCATATTGGAAGGCAAGCAAGACAATCATTTTATAGATGCTCCTGACACTCTTTTGCAAGGGTATGGGAAAGAACAGGGCAAAGATGTTTCTTTGAGAAGGTGACAGGCTGCATGTGGCAGCTGGCATTGTGTCCACTGGTCCAGGTGAAGAGAAGTGTGAATCTTACCTGTCTACCCAAAACCAGTAATGTGATGAAGAATATGAACAAGGAAATTGAGCCCATTGTCTTCAGGTCCTTCAGTATTCCTGGCCTATAAAATAAAAACATAAGTAAAGCAGGCTGCTCAAAAGTTACACCAATAATACTTAGAGCACAAAAATAAGACCACAATTTATATGTGCTACTTTCTGGTACATAAACTAAGAACATTTAAATATGATATGATATATTATTTGATTAAATATCTTTATTTATATTATGTAGCTTTAATTACCTCTACTATATTCTCTGCAAATAGGCCTTCATTTTGAAGACCAATAATAAGATGGGGATTTAGGAAACATAATATAGTTTTTTACTTGCAAATGGAAAGCATTTGTGGCTTATTCTACAGAAGTAGAATAAAAATAGATTTTTAATGCAATAACACTATTTCCATTGTGGAGAGCTTGACCATATCCAATGAATATGAAGAAACAGAAATTAAAGCACCTAACTCTCAAGATACCTTTTCACCTGGTGAGGCACAAACTAGATCTTGTACAGAGTATATTGAAAACTCTGCTTTGGCAAAAGTCACTAAAGGCAATGGAAAACAGTTCACACTAGAACTCTCCTACTCATGTCACTAAAACAAGAACCTTGGTAAGAGATTTAGGAAGGAAAATACCAACAGACACAGAGCTTGACTGACAAAATCAAAGCTGCCAGAAGCACAAGCTCAATCTAACCTGTCCCCGGTTCTCCATACCATTACACACATACTCTTTCCATTAAAAAAATGGAAACAAAGACTTGGGTTTGTTCATTTAATCTTTAGATTTAAGTGCAGGGAAAACCTATACTTTTTTTTTTTTTTCAAGTTTTCAATTGGGATTCTTTTCCGTGATTGTTACAGCTCAGGAAAAATTATATTGAAGCTACACTCTGAATATCCAGATTTTCTGGTGTGGCATATGCCATACACTTGGCTTATACAAAAGAGAATCACCTCTTTGTTCTGAAAATGAGGTAGAAATTACAGCTGTCCAAAAATTATTTTACACAGCAAAAACAAGAACTGGAGTCATCATTTTGGTCTTACATATTATCAGCTGTAACAAAGATTTCAGCAGTCTCACTAAAAATTTAAGACAAAAATGCACAGGCACAGCAAAATAAAATAAAAAATATCCAAACTTTTGGTCTACTAATTTGTTCAATCACTAAGACTTCATTTGTAAACATTTCAGACTATGTACTAGTTCTGGGGAAGCTGATTTTCTTCAGCTTGTAACAAATATGCTCTAAAAGCCTTAATGATGTGCAGCTTGAGGCCTTAACAAACTTGATGATGACATGTAACACCCTTTGTGACAAAAATGCAAATTAAACCATACTCTGTTTCCTATAGTGTGTGATTTAAAAGCCTTGTCCAGACTTCTTTTATTCTAATGCTCTGCGGTGTGGCATTAAATCAAATATTAACTGCAGCATGACAATGATTTTACACCGTGACTCAGATTGCATAGCCAAACACGTATGTTCCATGACGTAACAGCTACCATGGGTAGCATTTAACTTCAGAAAGACTGGAGTTAGCCACCTACCTTCTAAGAGGTGCCATTGCATACATAAATTTGCTGTAGTCATCCAGCATGGGCCCATGAGTGTGCAGAAGGATAACATTGTAGCCCACCAATGCAATCAACATTATTACCATTTTCAACTCATAATTTATCCTCAGGAAAACAGAACAGGAAATGAGCCCTAATATGCAGCTGTATATAAAATACTGGCAAAGAGAAATCAAATGGAAAATATTTAGAATTTGGCTCTTGAGTAGGAAATCATGCATAATAAAATGCTCAAGCTACTTTAAAAAACAAATTATTGACTGACCACTGAAGTGTGCAATCTATCACAGTTTGGGACAATATGGTTTATAGACAGCCAATAAAAATAAATTTATGCTCCCTAATTTTCACCCTTTGACACTTTTGATTTACTCATCTACATTTGTGGGATACCACTGCTGGTGTAGAAATCTAATGTAGGAGTCTGTTGCCAGCAGACTGACATAAGATTTACTCCTGTTCCACTGTAAAATTTTAATTCATGCTTGAGTCCCAGGATTACCCTGTATGTCTTGCTAGCATTTGGGTCAAGGTAAAATGTCTAAAGGCCTGAAAACAATATTTTCATTGCCTGTATTTGCAGTTGTTATAAACTGATGCAGTACACAGTTATGAATCTCACAGATATGTAATTTTACAAACTCTAGAAATACAATTAGGATAGGAAAAATACAAAGCTACTAACAGGACCTATACATAATATAAATATAAAAAATCCTTCTCTCAAATCCTGTGGAGTAATAACCGTATAAGAATGCATTCAACTGCTAAAAGAAAAAAAAAGCCTTTTCTTTCCTATGTCATATATATCAACAAAAATATGTAGAGTTGAAGTTAAATTCTTGAAAAAAAAATTTCTCCTAATACTTTCTGGAAATTGATTATGGCCTCAAAATTAATGCTAAAAGAGGAATCATCTCTGGAATCATTATCTTAGTCTTTAATATGCAACCCCTTTGCCAGAAATGCTTCCTGAAAATTACAGTCCTGCACCTTGCAAGGAAGTTTCTTTTCTGAAACTACAAAGCATTCTATTTCTAGTCATGCTATTTTCAGATTACTGTTGACTTGTTGATGGCAGCACTTCTGACAGAACCTGAATCACTGTATACTAATTTTGGAGGATCACTAAGAAGGATAATTTTCACAGCATCCATCAGACAGAATTTATCTGCCATCTCAATCTTTGCTGCTACTGTAATTTGCTTGAAGATCTGGTTGAAATAAGAAATAGATAGAACTATTGTTCAGAATCACCAAAAAAATAAAATTTCTCTGATAGGTGCATTTCAGAGGAGGTCACACTCCAAATTCATGGTTACATAAAAGTAGCAGCATTCTTTTTTGAGTGAATACGGCTTTCTTGTGTTGAAATCAGTTTTCCAAAAAGAAACAAGCAGAGGCTGTCTTGACCCCACAACTGGATACTCTTTGACAAAGACCCACAAAATTTCAAGTGGAGCAGTCTCTGACAGTGTTCCATAAGAATACATAGAATAGATTGAAAATTTCAGACAAGGGTGGATGAATTAAGAAGAGTGGCACAGCCACACATTTAAAAAATGCAGCCCTTGCATTGCAGTGCAGTGTTTCAGTAAGCAACAAGCAGATCTGGAGAGTGTGGCAATTCATAGAGCAGTGAAGCTGAGCATGTGCAGGCCCCTGGTCTGCTTAGTGCATCCCCAGCCCCAGGATAACCTCAGCCAGCTCAGCCAACTTGTCACAACCCAGGAGCCTGCAGGCAGCTCCCACCTGGTACCAGTGTGATGCCACCTCTGCGGCCTTGGCTTTATCCAACAGTGCAACAGCAAGTTCTCATGGAGGCCCCTTTTGTCTGAAAGCTGAAGCAGTGAATATAAATGTTTCCTTTTAAGAAAATACTCCAACAGCTCAAAAGAGGAAAATGCTGGGTAACCTCTCCACAGATAGAATCTGCACCTCATGCTGTACGAAGCAAGATTCTCAGCATCTGAAGGGGTGTAACTCCATCTATTCTCTTTTTCTTTATTGTGCTAGCTAATAAAGGTATTTTAACCAATACCTTACAGAGTTTGAGTGTCTTTCTTACTGGGATCACAGGTCTGGTGCCTTGCACCAGGGTAGTACACTGGGGTAGTACTAAGGATCCAGCCCAATGCGTTTGGTCTCTTCTCTTAAAATTTAAGACCTGCAGTTCTGTGGGTATAAAGATCTTTACTGAAGTAAGAAGGAATTCTACTCCCATATGTCTATAGAGAAAAACTTGAGGACAAAGTAATTTTGTAAAAAAATTTCCTAGTCAAATAAAATATATTCCAAAACTGCATCTTTTAGATGTCAGTGTCATAACTTCTATTTATTTAACATGTGAAGTGGCAGCAATGATACCAGACTGTATTTTATCCCAGAAGCAGATATACACATCTACTTCTTTTACACAGAAACTACAGAAGCATCATAGCAAAACTAAACAAAACTAAACACAAAAATGTCGCTATAATTTACTGAAGAATCTTTGCTAACTCTTTTTAAAAAGTAAGCTATACTAATCAAAAAAGTTATTTTGGAGGGTAGAGAAGGAGGCAAATAAATTGCTTTACTTCAAAATGAACTTAATTCAATTGGGGCTAAAGTAATTCCCAAAGCTCTTATGTACTCATTTTAGATTACATAGTCAATAGATGTCAGGTCTGCTATCATAAATCACATAAAGTTTATCGACATGAATAAAGCCTAAAACTAACACACAGATTCAAAATAACAAATTTTTAATTTAAGGAAACAAACATTTGTCAATCTAAGTATTCAATATCTTATAGAATGAAGAGAGAGAAATTTTAATCCCAGATTAAAGAAAAAATTTAAAGTGGTAACTCTAAAGGAATTTACAGCTTTTTTGAGCTAAAATATTTGCAGTGTCTGGGGATGAAAACAATGCATATTTGAGAGATGTTTTAATAATTTAAGTATTAAAAGTTTCAAAATCTTTAGCTAACTTAAACTTTTCATTTATTAATGTCAGAAGTGAAATTTTAACATAATATTTTTATGCCAATCTATCAAAGACAAATTTTCGTGGATGAAAGAATTTGTTTTAATACTTTAAAAGCTAAAAATTCTGAAATCAGGACACACAATTTTCATAATGGACTCATCATTTCACCATAGAGATGAAATAAACTCTCTTCTCCTCTCACTGCCACCAGCTTATTCACCCAAACCCAGCTGACCTATTCTGACACAAAATATGGCTTGTTATTTTCAACTGCAGGTCTTTTGTAATCCTTTTAAGAATCACTGCTCTCTAGGACACAGGTCCCACTTTTTTACAGCAATGTCCTTCCCCCTCCTCTTGCATGTGCCATTGTGCTTTTGCTCACACTGAGACATCTTCTTCAGATCAGTTCAGGTCTCTTAAGTAGTTTATATAGTGGCACATGAGAGCTTTATTTCCACCCCTCTCACACCAGCTTTTCCAAAATACACAATGACAGAAGTGTGACAATTTCACACTTGATGAAAATGGTGAATATTTTCAGGTCAGCCACCTGAAAATATTCCCACCATGGGAAACCTGCCTGCAGACTAACCTGGTTTTCAGTGCACAGGCTGCTTTGCAGATGCTGTGTGTTATCTTGATATCTTGTAATGTGTTAGCATGGGTGAGTTAAGCTTCCTTGTTATTATACTGTTTCCTGCTTTTTTAATCTGACATTCATTAAAACCTCTATTTTCAGAAGTACTAATCTCATTTAACTTCCCACTTACTTCAAATGCAGTTGCAGCTGACTAAAAAAAAAAAAATTCAAGGTTTTACTTCACTCTCAAAAATGGGTGGGTGTTTAACTTCAAACAGATCTGGTAACAGTCAATTTAGTGTAATTGTTGTAAACAAACAAAGAAATGTGAAATGAACTTACCGGTAGGAAAAAACAGTTATTTTGTATACACCACCGTGTCTGATTACTTGAATTAGGAAAACTTGCATTTGATGAATTAAGTACTGAGGGAAAAGCTATCACAGCATTATCCAGGAAAAACTAGAAAAAAAATCGACATATAATCCATTAGCATGACAGCTGTTTAAGGTCAAAATAGAGACTGGAAATGGAGAAGCAGAGAAAGCCTTACATGTAACCATTTAACTTTGGTATTTCACTATTTTTTTGTATTTTAATTTGAAATAGGAAAAGGAAGATGACATATCATGATTACTTGTTCCTGCATTCTCAAACAAAAAACAACTTTGCTAACCTTCATCTGACACTTTCTACTTGAATAAAAGACAAAAGGCCCTTTGTTATATTACTTTCATATATCAGAAGCTCACATACCCAAGAGACAATGAAGAAATAAACTCAATATGAATAATTCCTGGATTTACCTCAACTGAATGTCCTATTTAAACACAGGAAGAATTAAAGAAAGAATAAGAAGTCTTTACTGAAGTTGGTTTATACAGATGCAATAACATAATGATGCTGACATTAATACTGGGACTAATGTAATTGAAACTGAAAAGTGGATCCAGTTATCTCTTGGGTCATCAGATTCAGCCAATAATCACAGAGGAAACCATCATCATACAGACCCCCTTGATGCAGTGATCCAGTGCTTTCTTAACAATTTAAATTTTGCTGACTACATTTATTCCAGTAGTTTGAATCTCAACATTTAAGCTGTTTTTACATTTCGCCTCTACTCATGGCCAATTCTCTTGTTTTTCCTCTTGTCACAATCTTATCCTTTAGTTTTCACACAGCTTCTTCCTCTCCCTAGTATTTAAAGTCCTAATATTTAGTGTCATCTCAGGCTTCATTGTGCTCTTCAATCTATGTTTTTTCTTGTTCCTTCCCTGAAAACAAGCTCTTCATTCCCCTAATTAGTCTAGTAGTCACCCTCTGTACATTTCTTTCAATTCAGCCTTCTGGGTGGCCAAAATTGCCAACACACTTCCCAGATTTTATCAAGGAAGCTATTTATCATGCAATAGCACTAATACTAATTCTGCAGAAGATACATTCTCATACATCCTAGAGTCACAGAATTTTTAGGGTTGGAAGGGATTTTTGGAGATCATCCAGTCCAACCCCCCTGCCATGGCACAGTCATCTAGATCAGGTTACACAGGAAAGTGTCCAGGTGGGTTTTGAATGGCTCCAGACAGGAAGAGTCCACAACCTCCCTGGGCAGCCTTTTCCAGCCTCAATGTAAAGAATTTCTTCATGTTGAGGTAGAACTTGTTGTGTTTTAGTTTATGGCCATTGCTCCTCATCCTGTTGCTGGACACTGCTAAAAAGAGCCTGGCACCATTCTCTTGACACCTGTCTTTGAGGTATTTATATGTATTGAATATACTGAATATAAAAAATTAATTTATATATGTAAAACTATGCTCCTTTGCTCACAAAACCTTAATAGCTCACTGTATCTCATGCAGCTGGGGCTCAGACAGATCTTGATGTTACAGGAGCTTAACACATTCTGCACAGGGACATCACCCCAGCTATTAAGATGCTCAGCAAATGTGAGGTAGCTTTCCTTCACTGGGACTCACCTAGGTAAATGTAGTTCTTACTTACCATGAGTTAAAAGCAGTCACATGGATGGTTATTGTGATTCAGCTGAGTTGACATTAAACCCACCTAATTAATTAAAATCCTGAACTCATTGCCTATCCATCTGATGAGCTTCTAACATGTATCAGAATTTCTTGTCACTAATCTGTCAGACCAACTATAATCTTTAGCTTTTTACTACTAAATTTCATCCTAGTTCTTTTATTTTCTCAAACCCATACCTGACTACTTCCTTTCTAAAATCATAAGCCTTACCTCACAGACACTGACTGTTCACCTTAATTTATTAGCAAATTTCATAGTCCCTCTTCTACACTAAATATGAAAATCCACACGTGGTTGACCAGAGTAGAGCTCCAGAGGTCACCTCCCTCTCACATGCTGTTCCCTGCAGGTAGTCACTGTGTAACCCACCTCTAAATTCTTTCTCCACTTCTGTCTTTAACTAATGTTATGGAGAAAACCTGAACTGCTTCATTGGAGCAACTAAATGTGGGTCAAAATGGTTTATTGATTTACTAATGTTAGATCTGATCAGTCATTCAGTCATAGTTCTGTACAGCCAGGTCTTGGAAACTTCCAAGGACAGAGACCCACAATCCCCCTTGGCAGCAGTCAGCACTGTACATGCATGGTGACTCCTTTTATCTTTCTAAAGACTATCCAACCTCCCACGTCACAACCTGTGTTGAGTGCCCTTTGATATGTTTTATAGCTCTGCAGAGGAGAGTCTGAAGCCATTCTCTCTCTAACTCCCCTTCAGCAGAAGTCCAAGGTTGTGGATTTGCAAAGGTTACCAATACGCCACCTACTACCTACACCAAGCTGGCACTCACCTGTGTTTATGCAGTTGCCCTTCTGGGCTCCCTTGCTTTGCCAACATAACTGTGTATGTGGAACTGCATATAATTAACCTGCCATCAGTGAACTGCAAAGTCAGGATGAGTGTGGAATCCCCTGAATCTTCCCCCCTCAGGGAAATACCCTACGCCACTACAGATGAGGATCAGTATCAGAAATATAACAGATAAACCACTGAAACAGACCCTACAAAATGTTAATAAACACCTACATATTTTGAAACATCCTTCTATAACTGATCCCAAAGAGCTCTAATGACATGCTCATGAAGAAAGTTACATGCACATCTGCCTCTTCCCACAGGGTGTGTGGGTGAAATGCACACATTCCCTCTTCTGGGAATGCAGGTTCCCCTACTGGCACACGCTGCTGAAAGGAGATGTAGGTACTCTAGTTTTATATGCACCTGTGCAGCTCCCTGCAAGCTGTCAGTGCACATGCTGGAGAGAGAGCCCTGTGAGTTCTTGTGCAGGGACAAACCCGAGCAGTGGTCCCTGCTTGTCCCAGCCCGTGCTCTCGCCTGCCCATTTGAGTGGCAGGCAGCTCACGGTATCCGACGGCAGGCTGCTTTTGCTGGCTGAAGCACAGGTGTGATGCCAGAGAGGTGATTTATGACAGTGTCAAAATAGTGTTTTGACAGTCATCTGTTTCCACTCATAGCTCTCTGTCTCCTGTTACACATTTCCACATTGCCCAGAGAGGCTGTGGAGTCTCCCTCAGCAGAGATATTCAAGAACTGTCTGGACACAATCCTGTGCCATGTGCTCTAGGATGACCCGGCTTGAGCAGGGAGGTTGGACCAGATGACCACTGTGGCCCTTTCCAACCTGATCCATCCTGTGATTCTGTTTCTTTTATACTTCTTTTTGCACTATTTCCTTCTTTACTTAAGGATTTTCTGAAGTTGCTTGGTTACATTTTAAGCCAGCTGATGCTCGCCTGCCTCTTTTAACAGGAACAATTTTGGGCAAAAGCCCTTCAGACAGCTTTGAGGATTTACTCTCCCTCCCTGCCTCCAGCTATTTAATAACTTTTTTTAACAAGGGCATTTGCCAAAGGAATCCACATCCCACTAACAGTGCCTAAACTTTTTGTGTAAACATGAAATATTTAGTTTCAGAATCCCACTTTATGCATGTCCCCAGAGCAAAGATTATATAACATGAAGAACTCAAACACAATTATATTATAGAAACACATATGGCATGCATATTTATATATGGTAATTTCTATTAAAGCATTTTAATTTGGGTTTTGAACCTTGCATAAAGCATTTCTGACCTATAAATGTTACCTGCATGCACAGAACACTATATCAAATATGGTATATCTATGCATATATGAATAAATATAAAAAGGAAAAAAAAAAAAGGATATGGAAGTGTTGTCACCTGCCATGAGCCAAACAACACTTATTTCTGAATGATGTGTTTGCACTTGTCTTTCTTGTCTCTCATCAGTTACCTACATTTGCTATCATGCTTTGAAGATACATATTGTTCTTCAACATAGTATTTTTTGTAAGAGTAGGTTCAGTCCTACTAAGCAGTCACACCTACTCAAATGACTCAAATGAAAGCAGTATTTTTTATGAATACCAGTGTTTGCCAGGGAACGTCTGAGTATGCTACCATTACATTCTTATTTTAACTTTATATATTCTGAGTTTTTTCTTTTCTTGTGTTCACATGATCTGCAATCCTCAGTTGTGAGTTTTCTGCCTCACATAATGAAAATACCTGCTTTCAGTGGGAGTCATGTGGTGACAGACATTCCCCCCAAAACATGGGATAAGCAAGTTAGTGCATCTCTCTTTTTGTCTTTTTTTTGTGTTTTTTTTTTTTATATTATGCGTAGTGAAAACTACGCATAATATATTCGTTTAGATCTCATCAGAAAAGAAGCCATCTTTCTCACTGAGGTTTCAAAGTACTTGGATGCAGAATGCATATCACAGCTTCCTTTGAAAAATGGCAGCTGAGTCAGGACTTTTTTTCCCAGATCCTCACAAGAATGCCTCAAGAATAGTGTGAAGAATCACAAATTCTGGTATCATTCCCCCTCTTCCCAAGCTCAAAATGAGAGGTTTAAGGACAGCCTGGAATGCTAAGTTCCTACCAAGACTATTACGCAATTTTTACCAAATAAAGGTGATGATGTGACATTGGTAAGTTGTAAAAGGACAATGAAAATCCAGAGAGTACTGAAATGCATTTAGCAGAAATTTTAGAACATTTTGCCTCTGAGTTTGTACAATGCTTCTTAACATCAAAGTGCTCATGCATCTGTGTTATTTGGTGCCTTATGGCATAAATGGACAAAAAAAAGTTGCTCAGTAATTTCTTTTTTTATGAAAGTTTGTGTGCCAAGTGAAAATGCATAACTATCTTTGTGCCACCATGTGTTCAATTCCTAGCCCCCTGCAGCGGCAACATGTAGTGGCAAGTCACTGCCTTGTTCAAAGCTCCCACCAACAGGAAAGATGAGGAGCCTGCTGGCCCTTTACAGACTCAGACAGCATGATTTTTGTATTTGACAGATATGGAGAGATGTTCACTTATAAAGGCAGTGACAGCACGACTCCATCTCTTCCCACACCCTTGAAAGAAACTAGAACTGCTGTAAACATGATTTCAGAGCAGTGTCTCACCTGCTAGTGCATCTCTGCTAATCCAGAGGTATTCTATGCTAATTCTCTGCTAATCCAGAGGTATGCTAATCTAGCTACAGATTGATACTGATTTTTTAAAGTTCCTTTAACCTTGGAATAGATTTGTGACTGGGCCCTGCAAGTACCACTTAAATGACATTACTTCAGCTGTGCTTTCTCCTTCCAATCCCCTGGCCAGGTCAACCTCTAGACAGTGTCTGTTTATTCTTCTCAAAAGGCATGCATTAGGCACCCTCCAAAACAGACTCTTCAATGTGCCAGGCACTGTGGGGATGTATAATTAGAGTGTACGTGCCAAAGAGCTCAACAATTATAAATACAAGTTCACCAACAGAGTCAGCTACACTAAAAGAAAGATCTATTAAAGAAGCCAACTTTCCACTATGAGAATGAAAGCAGGTTTGATTAATTATTTGTCATTATTTGAACACAGCATCATTCATGACTTAGAGGGGGCCAATACTTGTATGATTTAAGGCAGCTTGGGCTCACAGACACACATTAATCAATGGAGCAAAAATACTCAAGCCTCTCTCAGTATTTACATTCCTAAACATGTGTTTTTTAAAAGGAAACAGTCCAGTTGCTAAAATTTACTAGATGAAAAGACAGGAAAGCAAGTAATATCTAAAGAAGGGCCACAAAATTTTCAGTGGGCTGGAGCACCTCTCCTATGAAGACAGGCTGAGAGAACTGGGGTTGTTCAGCCTGGAGAAGTCTCCAAGGAGACCTTAGAGCACCTTCCACTACCTGAAGGGCCTAAGAAAGATTAGGACAAACTTTGTAGCAAGGTCTGTTGTGACAGGACAAGGGGTAATGATTTTAAACTAAAACAGGGTAGATTCAGACTAGATATAAGGAAACATATGATGAGGGTGGTGAGGCACTAGAACAGGTTTCCCAGGGAGGTGGTGGATATCCTATTCCTGGAAACACTCAAAGTCAGGTAAGACAGGACTCTGAGCAATCTGATTCAGTTAAATGCCATGTCCCTGCCCATGCTGGGGAGGGGGGGGGTGAACTACATGATGAACTACATGAACTACAAGATTCTTTTCAACTCAAACTATTCAATGATTCTATGATCCTGAATCTTAAAGCTGGTAGTTAGAGTAATTAAGAGCTAGTGGGACAGTACAAGCCTGAGATCTTGTTGCTTGTGCCAAGAACCATTCATGCATTTCATGCAGAAGTCACTGAAACCAAGAGCTGTTGCAGGACTCTTTTATCATGCATTATTCCTACAGATCTAATGAATCCCAAAGGATGATAAGGCACAATCATTTGATGTACTGCATGCAGTCATTCATTCAGTTTTCAAGTATTAACCCTTCACAGTCATGCAGTCCTCCTGTCTCTCTGGCCCTCCTGGGTTTCTCCATGCAGGATACTTTCTCCTGATCAGTTTAAAGCAGGTCAGCTTAACAAAAACAGCTTTCCTCAGCCACTGATAAATGTCTTACTGTCTATATAGCACCAGATCTAATGTTTACCCTCTTCCTTCAGCTCAGAACTGTTTTATATTTATGTGACATTAGCTGATTTTTAACTTCCCTTTGCTGATCATATGCTACATATGTCTCAAACCTGAACAAGAGATTTAGATGTCAGCTGAAACAGCTAATTTCAAATAAAATTGCACCCCTACTATTCTCCAGCCTCCCTTGACCATGAAGCCTGAGTTTTACTTGGCATTTTGGTCTTAATGATGATTTATTAGGTGTGGCATGGTTAGATACTCTCTATCTCCATTAAATCTTAATGGCTACATTTTGCCTTTTGCTACTGAAATGGTTCATGGAAGTAAATGCAGTTAACAGACTCTGCTATTAAGTACATGTTGCTTGGAGATATAATAATGATACTTCAGAGTCTCTCCTACAATTTGCTAATGCAAATTTCACAATCACATTTAAAGTAATTTTTGCTAGTCAAACTATTAAGGTTTAGTTTCAAGGTGGGAATTATACTTAAAATTATCATCTCATGAATATCATGGAACATGATTATTTGTAACTGTAACATTGCTGACAAGGGACTAAGACTTTAAAATATAGCCTATTAGGTATTACTATAACATTCAGTCCACATAAAATTGGCTATGAGCCAGTAAAATGAAAACCTTTTTTCAAAAATTATGTACTGAACAACTCCTTATTTTTTTGCTAGAATGTCTTTTACTACTTAAGGCCAAGTTTGAAGTGGGCTGTAAACAATAGTAGAACTTTAGTCTAAGCAAAAAACAGTTGCTGACCATATCTCCTTTTACATTTTTTAACTTAATAAATAACCATATGCATGAAGTCTAACTCAAAGTATAATTGAAACTCAAGTAGATTCTTTCCTTTCTTCTGATATATATACAAAGTTTAAAATAAGAGAAAATCTATCCTGATCTTCATTTTACAAGTTACTAAATCTCTGAGGTTTATGCTGTTGTATAATTTTTGCATGGCTAAAGGTTATAATTCAAAAAGAGTCTTCAGCTAATGGAGAATCAGCTTTTCAGAATAATTGTTTCCATTGCTAACTGCTTTCACTGATGAAAAGTCAGTTTATATTCAGTTTAATATTATTTTCAGCTGTTGCTTCTTTGAGTCTCTCCTCTCCCAGCCTTGCACACTAAATTCACTTAGGTGAACTTTAGATTTTGGAAATGGAATTGGTTTTGTGTTTCTCTCCTCTTCTTCAAAAAAGCAGGAAAAAGAAAGAACGGAAAACCAACATTAACAAGACTAGAAAAATATAACAGTAAAATGGAAAGACCATTCTACCAGCAATTTCAAGTGTTCACATTTAAAAGCCCACATTCCAACATTTGGATAAGTTTAGTACTTAGTGTAACAAATGATTGATTAAGGGTCCCCTGAAATGTGGGAAAACAAAATAAAACAGTGTAGGTATTATCAATCTCTAAGTCCTTTATGAATCCTAAGTAACAAAAGCACTAGCAACTCAAGCATTCGGGTTGCAATTTCAAAAGCACTGAAATGTGAATCTCATTCACTTGAAACACAAATATTTATGCATTGATGTTGTGATGAAAACATTGCCTAAATAAATGTTAGAGTTCCCACTTTGCAGAACCAGAACTGAACTGGAACACTTTCACAGGTTTATGAACAGAATCTGCCTTAGCCAACAGGACAAAACAAAGCAAGAATTTTGATCCCATGTACTGCTCATCCCATTAGACAACAGACCTTTCAGACTAAATGAGATCATTAAGATTCATGCTTTAGGCAAACTAATGACAGATTTACTCTATAATTGCTATAGTTGCAAAGGAATAATAAAATTACATGTATTTTCTCTGTTAGGAGAGAAAAGCACAGGTTGAAATCACTTAAGTAGATGTAAGCCCTAATGAATTTGTAGGTCAGTACTTCTGAAGTTTTGACAACACTTCGAAATTTTTTCTTATTTAAAAAAAGACGAGCATGTGAAACCAATAATGTAGACATTATGATAATTTTGGGGTCAGCAGAGGAGCATCACAAAACTGAATAAAGCTATGTTTGTTTCACACAGTCTTTCACAAATCCTGTGGGGAGATACTTCATTCTGTCAGCAATGCTGCTTTTCTAAGCGATGCACACATGACTAAGGGACCTGTGCCATTCAAACCTGAGATTTAACTGTTTTCTGTTAATTATAAATAATATTTTTCTTTGATAAATTTAGGCAGGGTCTGAGCTCTTGTTGAGCATCCTGTTTTCACAGATCTCAATTACATAGTATTTTTTCTTTTGCTCTGCTTTACATTTCTATCTCTGACAATTGTTATCACGCAGGTTCCTGGCATAGCCACAGGCCATAAATTTAACATCTAAACAAATACTGAATAACAACAACAAAAAATCTTAAATGGACAAAAAACTGTGAAAAATTACCCCTTTTTTCCCTTACCATGTTGAATACAGCCATGGTTAATATTATAGCAGTGGTTGTCAATGTAAGAGTGATCCTTGGCCAAGGACGGTTTGCAATTATTCCAGATGATTTTAGGATCCACAGCAATGAAGCTGATGCTTTCTTACTACATTGCTAAGTGCAAACAATTTGGAAAAGAGAAAAAAAAAGATCTTTAGTATATTTAATTAATATAAACAAGGGTAGAATTAAGATATATCAAGACTGAGGGCAGTATTCATCTTACAACATTGTGCAGAACTATTAAACTATTATAGTCTCACGAGAATTACCGATCATGATTAAACATGAAAATACAGAAAAAATTATGTAAAATATCTCACATAATATCACTTCCATTAAATAATTATAATTTGCAAGTGCCTTACTAAACATTCAATACATATTACTAATAATAGCAAAATACAGAGTTGACAGCAGTGTCATTACCTTTAACATCTGCAAAACCCTTGAAAATTAACTGACCTGCCTTGACTGAATTGAAAGAGTCATGTTTAGTAGCCTCTGGAAACTTCAAAATGTAAATTATGACTCTGCAAAGTCTTTGACACAGAATAAAGGCTAGATGTATCCCTGGCAGCCCACAAAAAAGGAGAGTTTCCAGGCTTCTCTTTCATCTTTTTGGAGTCTTTATTTGATAATTATTTTAAATGTAAAATAACTCAGCAAAGCAATAAACCTTTCTTAAAGCTATCTAGAAGGCAAATAAGCATTTCATAAAAAACTGGACATAAAATTTGACACAAAAACTACTTAGTGAATAGAAAAGTTTCCTTATTTAGTGGCAAAAATTAACAATAAAAAATTCTGACTCATTTAATCTCCTTCTAAGAAGACATTGCAAAGTCTCCATTCATACATACATAGTGCCTAGAGGCACAAGAGGCTCACAGAGAATAAACAACAATTTGTGACACATCCAATAAACATTAATTTTCCCAAAACTTTAGCAATGAGGAGATAAGGTTGCCTAGAAGCTTCTTGTGCACTTTCCAAATGTCAAATTCAGTTTTATGGAAACCTCTGTAAAAAAGGCAAAGAAAATTTAAGGAACATGACAATCCCACAAAAATAATTGCTCTTTTCAATGTGTTTTTTCTATTTACTTAATATTATCTGAGATGGCTTTGCATATTGTTTTCATCCTTGTCCCAGCCATCAGCAGAGATACAAGCTCAGGAAGTCTCAAAAAATGAGAACTCAAGCATGAAAAACTACCAAACATAGGACTTAATTTACAGCACTGATCTATTTGTTCAGGTTCAATAGCTATGGTACATTATGCAAAATTACACCACTACCTTACACGTGGGATGCATTTTGCAGGACAGTCTTTATCATACTGCACATAAGTATTTTTCTCCTAATTAATCCCACATTGGACAAATCCACTATATATGCAGAGCTTTGTTTACATATTGTTTCCTTTTATGACAGGGAGTTTTGCATACTGAATTGGACAGATTATGAACTCAGTTTGAGGAAGGTCAAAACAATCACTGGAATCTTAAGGATGGACAAAAAATGGGGAAAAAAACAGGCAGCTTTTATATACACATTACTCCTCTCCCTTATTAAAAACCTACCCAAAAACATAAATCAAAGGACCTGCATTTTTTAACAAAAAATTCCTGCTCAAAAGCCTTTTTGAACACCCCAACCTTGTTCTTCAGCCCTAAGTGCATAGCAAATTTCAAGATAATTTGAATCCACACATAGATTTTACAAAAATTTTGTCATCCCTCCCACTTCAATATAGTAAAAAGCACAAAGCATTGACTGCTGCTGTTGCTACAGAAGGGAAGTGTTCCGATGGATGCAGGGAATGGATCTGTGTGAAAATGAATCATTCAGTTACCTGTCTAGTCTGCCTAAAACCCAATTAGTCAGGGAGCATGGATTTATGGCAAATTAAAACAGTCATGAAATCGTGCCCTAATTACTCTTTACCTTTATCATAGCTCACCAGGAGCTTTACTACAACTTAACCTACATTGTTCTGTAATTTTCTTGGAAATTTAAAAGCAGATGGATAAGTTTAAATTGCATTAGACACAGAAAACTAGACACATACACTGAGAAAGTACTACGAATATAAAATAGCTAAGAAGGTTATATATATATATATATATATATATATGTAAAGCTGTACACTGTGTTCTTTCTGAATTACATTACAGGGAACTACACTGTTCAAGGAAAGTCTTTAGGATTAGAAATTCCAAGAAAATCAGCTAATGATGGAAATAAATTATATGGTCTAAACATGATATATTTTATTATGAATTGTACAGGGTTTATGTTATCTGATGAGAGGCTAATCAAATCAAACACAAATGGTGATGATCAAAAGGGCAATGACAGCTGATGAGTAACATCATCAACAGAAGCCACTGAAGTTGCTGCTTCTAAGATGATTGAAAGAAGTTGCTACAGTCATGATTTCTGATGGGAAACCTACCAAGATGCCCTGCAGACAAAGGGTGATTCCTGCCTAAAAGGCTAGCAGGCTGGCACAGGATAGTTAATTTTGCTAGTGGGCAGAAACTTGGAATTGTGTAAAACACTATGGTATATCCTAAGGGCATTGTGGGTATGTGGAAAACTTACATGGCATTTAGGGGATGGGACACAGGAGAGGAAAGGAAGACATAAATGTGGATCAGAGATGTACAGATATAGGTAGATGGTGATGAGAAGGGATGAAAGGAAATGGATGCAGGTGAACACTTTTTAAAATTAGTCTAGTGAGTATTGTTATTAAATTCTATCTCTAAGCATCCTCTATGTAAGTGCAGTCCTTATTCTGAGCCTGCATGTGTGTGAATGGCAGCAAAGTTCATGTTGGATTAGATGGCAAGGGTGCCAGGCACTGGAGAGAGATCACATAGGTGAGCAACTGAGGGCTGGGTGAAGGTACCTGAACTGTCTCAGAGCAGTCCCTGAAGAGACCCACAGGGTGTGTGGGGGAGTGTAACCATAAAGAAAATTCAAACAGAACTGGTTGGCAAGTAGGAGATGTACATTTGGAAAGACCCAAGGTTTGAACTAGTCACTTTGTAAAGGGGGCAGAGCCTGGGTATGGATATTGTGTTGACTAAAATTCCACGTGCCAGCCCCACGAGTGAAAGTGTGCCTGTCGATGATGACCAGTCTCTGGGATTGGTCCTCTGTGTATGGTATATGCCTGTTTTCCTTTTGGGAACACACGCCCAACCCCACGACAGGTTGTACCTCGGACTTCAATGGCAGTGGGACAGGAGCATCCCCTCCCTGGGTTTTGAATTCCATCGAATTTTGCTTCAGTGGGTCAGGAAGGAGCACTTCCCAGCTCCTGACCTCCACTGGATCCAACAAGCTCTAGCAGCCCTTACCTTCAATTTCAAAAGTTTAAAAACCATGCAAATGCAAAACAATGTTGGAAAAAAAGTGCTTTTGTGTTTTAGTAGTGCTACACAATGTAAATTGAGTTTTCTGTACTCATATGAGCAATTTTTGTTATTGTAATTCTGAGGATAAAATTAACTTTCACACAGAAAAATCTCTGCTGAATTCCAGTATCTAAATACAAGAATGTCGGCATCAAATGATGATGACTTTTCAAACTTTTCTACTTTAACATCAATGCTTCCAATTGTTAAATTTGAACTTTCTTCATATTTGAAAATAATAATTGAAAAAAATTACAGTATAGAATTGCTGAGACTACTTAGCAATGCTTATGCTGAGAACAGAATGTATTGCTGAGAACTCCCCTTGTTTTCAAAGTACCTGGAAAACAGGTACAGACTTCAGTAACTTCTGTACTAAAATTCCATGCAATAATTCTAATTTTTCTTTGCTTACAAGATTTTTGAACAATATCACATGAACTTGTTAATATATTTTAGCAAGGAGGAACTTACTGGATTGATTTTCTACATTTCTTTAAAAAAATCTTTTCCTGCTACCATAAAGGGGAAGAAAAAAAAGAAAAAGAGCAACTTTATCACTTAGAAAAGGTCTGGAAAACAACATAAATTTCAGGAAACAATATATCATTCAGCCAACATGATTAATCAAGGAAGAGATTCTATTATTTCCATTGTTCTTGCTAAAATTACAAGACACTGATGGCTCTAAGCAGAAGAACAGTGTGACTTATGTTAAGAGTGTCACTTTTAAAATGAAGTTCTAATTAGTTATTTCCACTTGTCAAACAGAAGCACAACAGAGTGATGTATTTCTCACCAGGTTGTTTAATGCACAGCTCTGAGTTCTGGAGGGGAAAGACCCCTGTTTATTTGGCTCATCTGCCCTGCCCACCTTATTTGTTAAACTAGTCAGAGTCCTGAAAAGAAAATTTGTGACAAAACCCTAAAAATCTTTAAGCCGTTGAGTAGCTATTCCTTGGAAAATATGAAAGAATACGCTGTTGAATAATAATTCTCTGTGTGAATAACAGATTTCCTGAACTTCATTTCACTTTTGGGCAGTCCAGATCCAGCCCATATGTAGTACTACTGCAGCAGTTCAGTACTGCTGAAAATCTGGGGAATCCCTGGAAACAGAACTGGAGGGGTGGGGGTAATCATAAAAACCACTCTTAAAAGCACACTTAGGCAGGATTATTTTGCTGATTCCATCATACTTTTTTTTTTGTAAATGTTGTGCTTCCTTTGCAATCTTCTGAATAAAATGGAGAATGAGATTAAAGAAAGAATCAGTTCTTGAAAGCATGAAAGTAGGATAAAACATCAGATCTCAGTAGCATCACAGTGTTTATTCTAAGTGGAGCTTGCAGAATATGGTTCAGTATTTATCATTTACTGACTAGAAATAATAGGTATTTGTAGTATGAGAGGTGACTAATGTATTACCTTTTCATCTGAACATGTTAAATCTGATATGACAGCACAGCATGATAATGAGTAATAACTTATTTTGAATATTCAGGACATTAAAATGTATCCTGTGTTGTCTTTCCACACACAAAAACCTACTTCAGCATTTAATAAGATGAATGCTGTCTTTCTGAGTGGGATCAAGGAACTGGTGCGAGAACTAATTGTGACAGCTATGTTGCAGATGAAAGACAGTGTTTCAAGAGCTGTCACACTTCTCCTTCACATGCTAGTTGAGGTTGGAACATATTCACTGAAAACTTCTTATTTACAGAAAGCCAGTGAATCACATTTTCTGTATTTCTATTGTTGTTCTTTTCATTTTGCATTCAAATACAACTCGATATTTTACCAATACCAATGCTTCAAAGAATGCAATCAAGAGAAACAAAATTCAGATTTTTTTACATGCTCGTTTTCACTCGGAGTTGAAGAAGACACCAAAGTTCAAACCCAATGAACTTGCTGACAGTAATTACACTGACCTAAGCTTGGAGAAGGGGGATTTTGCAATATAGACACAAGCTCATACTTTACATACTTATCAATGCTGCTGATGTTGACAAAAAGAATCAATGTATTTCTAAAACGAATATTGTAACAGTGTTAATTATCTTTACAATAGGTCATGTTAAAATGGCCATGTGATTCACTTCAGCTGTGTCACTCAAAGGAAAGAATATGTCAGTGTGATGCCTAGAGAGGCTGACCTGGAACAGAGGCTGGATGGAGATAAAGGAATAAAGTAGGTATTTATTAAAAGGCCTTCAAAGGATACACCTTGGGCAGTAAGAGCCCAGCCATAGCTCCACCCAAGATGGATGCAAGATGGATGACCGGTCATGAGTTTTCACACTTTTATAAGTTTTGGTCCATTTACATATTGGGATTAATTATCCAATTACAGCTTCAGGTTATGAAGTTCCATCCTCCCAGTTTGCTCTCCTCAATTTGCTGTTGTTTATGTTTTTTGGGCCCAAAGCTGTAACGGTGTCCTTGGTTCTCAGGGTGGAAAAGGATTGTTTTGTCTAACCAAACTGTGAAGAGAACTTGCTAACACTTTATATGAAGTTCAGAGTAACACACTAAGGCAGTACAGAAGCTGGAAAATAGGAAAGCTAAAACTTAAGGCATCTTTTCCCCCCTATAGAGGCTTGACAAGGCCTTTACCTTCTTGAGTCTCTATTATAAATGTCTACTAATAATAGGTAATTAATAATAGATAAATATCTAACAACAGTAAATAACTAACAATAGTAAATATCTAATAGTAAATACAAATATGCCTTTAGGCAGTCAGAGTTCAGTCCTGGCACTTCCTGTGCTGCTTTCTTCACTCAAGAAAACGTACAATCACTGTGTTATATGCTACTTTAAGTTAAGATGTTCTCAGTCCCTCCCATCAAGGTTTTACTTTTTCTCAGAAAATATTTAAAGAGCCACTAGTTTTGAGAAGAATCAAACCTGAATGACATTTTAAGCACAATGCTCAGGGCACTGAACTAGAGGAAGAATTTCCAAATGCTGCATTCTACATTGGCCAAGTCTCCATCTCCAAGTGAGACTCCGAAAACTGTCTCACATAACAGGAGCTCTGATCTGAGCCCATATTCCAGTACTAGCACATCATGAGCATCAGATCTCAGGTAATACATGTACAGACCATTGAAAACAATCTGGATGCTCTCTGTTTTCCTGCTTTTTTAATAACTGTAGGAAAAATTGCTTGCACACTAAGAAGCACACTGGGGTATCTCTTTATTTGAAATTAACTTACAATCTCATCATGGGCAAAGACACTAAAGGGCTGCATTGCTGGGTTTTAAAAGTTATTAAAAGAGAATTTTTGGCAAGGAAAACTTAAAGAATGTGGTTTTCACCAAGTTAGGAAATCCTTCAGCTGGCTTCACTCATGTAACTAATGTTGTAAACATGTAACTCAAGAAGCTAAGTAAGAGGAAGGATTTTTGTTACTGAAATCAGTATACTAATAACAATTCCTGAAGTCTGAACACGGTACTTAACTAAGTGGTGATGGATTTGCTGTTATAGTGCCTCTGCTAGAGACTCATCAGAATGACTTTTAGGACTGATGAGCCTCTTTCATGGACCCTGTTGTAGGTGCCAAAGTACCTCTTTAGGTTCTCCTTGCCTAAACATCCCTGTTTTAATCTTCATTTATAGGCAAAAAAGAAACTAAAGGGCCTAGATCTTTCATCTATATCTACATTATAAGACACTAATTTCAAATGTAAAATACCAGATTGAAAATAATTTTCAAGCAGTGCTGGAGCTGACATTCCTCTCCTTACAGAGCTTTTAAATATCTTACGCGTACACTGTCGTTATGAAAGTACCTAAGTACCAATGCCAATTGCTTTAGAATAAAATACAAACCCCTGCAAAAAAAGTTAAAGATCACTCTTTATATAGTGATGTGTGTAAATAATGTGCTGTCTTCTAGCAGGGACAGGGCTCATGTACTGGCTGCCCTTTGTCAGAGACTTCAGAAACTTCAAATCAGAACATCTTTCTCGACTGTGAAGCCAGTTATTTTCAGCTGTTTGTTCTGTTGGTATTGTGTTCTGCTAATTCCATGATTCAATTGGGTATCTAAGAGAGACTATAAACATGTTCATATGAGATGACATTACTTCTGTCTTCTCTGTTAGCTAAAGTAGTCAAACAGGTTTGCAAGGTATAAACATATGCAGGAAAAAAAAATATTTCATAATAATAAAATGTTACTGGCACAAAGAGAATGTCACATCAATAAAGTGCATGTATGTCCCAGGTAATGCAAATAGATTTTTGAGACAATACTTACACCAGTGCATAAAGAACATCTGCTTGAGATTAATACTTCTTTGGCCAGCTGCCTCAGATACCTCAAAGATCTTTCCTTTACATGCTTAGTGTGTTTTTTTTCCTACTGAATGCATTATATTTTCCAGTGTATCATTTAGGTACCAGATGTTTGCTTCCTTGCACTCACAGCAGGAGGCAAAACACATCTAACACTTACTAGGTCTGAGGCATTTCACATACATTCTATGAACTCATCTGTACTTCAAGAAGATAAAGAGAAGAGACACAGAAAATACATGAGCTAAAGGACAATCACTGTCCTCTATCCCTTTATCTGGGAAAGAAACTCCTCAAGGCAAATGCAAAAAAAAAATATTCAAAATAAATTAAAAAGAAGGGACTTCATTTAAAACATGAAAAAGTAAGACAAAAAGGATCTTTATGACCAAAAATAGTCATAATCTTTAAGACTATGAGTATATCTGAATGTTGTGACTATCCAAAAGCAAAAAACATAGAAAAAAATTTAATAGGCACAAAAAAGTAATTCGAACATAGAAGATATAAATTCCTTTCAAGTTTCAGGATATATGCCATTTTAGCTAGGATTGAGCAAGGTTTCATGCCTATGGGCAAATGACTGTTTCTGTGAGAACTGTCAGCTCTCCCTGCCCTTGGCCTGTTTGCCCAAGACCAGCAGGGGATGCCACAAAGACAGGCCCTGGAAGTCTCTAACCTCCTTATTTGTGCTACTACGGTGCTGCATCATTTGATGGAAAAATTCCTATTCTTCTCTAATGGCTGAATTATCACTTCACCCCAGACTGAGCTGGGCCATGCTGCAGTGCTGCTGAACAGCAGAATCAATTAATAAACTCAGAGTGAAACAGTGAGCGTAAATCTCTTCTTACAATATTGCAATTAAATTCCATAAGAGCTAGTAATTTTAGCATTACAGTCTGGATTGGGTTCTTTGTTTTGCCAATGAAATGAAAATCGTACAGAGAAATTAGTTCATTGTTGGTTTTTGTGGGACTTACTCTGTGGTGGTTACAGCCATTTGTAATAGGTGAAGACTGAGAGTGCAAAATGTCAAAAGTACTAGGACAAGCACATATAACATGGTGATACCTGGGTGTCCTAAACTGAACTTAGCTTTTGCTGTCTTTACTGGCATTTCAGGTCCCACTCTCTCAATCTTTTAACAGTCCTCTAAATATTTGACTGCTACTGCAGGTCTGTCTACCAGGTTCTGGTGCTCAGGTGAGGCCTGACCCTGGCTGGGCACCTTGGGAACACCAGGGCAAGAAACAGCCCAAAAAATTGGGCAGAGAGAGGAGAAGGGAACACAAAGAGAGAAACAGAAGAGGGAACCCCAAGGCTGGAGGAGCAGGCACTCCATGCTGGAGGCATGACCACAGGACAGCCCATGGAAGACCTGTGCTGGAGCAAGTGATGTTTCTGAAGGAACTGCAGCCTGTGGAGTCCTTAAAATTGAGCAGGGTGGAACTGGAAAAGGAAGGAGCAGAAGAGATAAATGTCTATGCACTAACCAGTCTCCACCCCTACTTGCCCTGCTTGGAGGGAGATAGAGGATGGGAGGTAGAGGACTCTGGAGCAGAGGAGTGAAGGTAAATTTGGGAAAGGGAGGCATAATGGTGTGGCTTTAATGTTTGGTTTTGTTTCTTATGACACAAATCCATTCTAATTGGCAATAAATTACATCAATTATCCCCAAGTTCAGTCTGCATTTTATAGGAAAGTAATTGGTCAGCGATCTCCCTGCCTTATCTCAAGCCACGAGCTTCATGATTTTATTTTCCTACCCCATCCTTCTGAGTGAGGCAGAGTGAGAGAGCAGCTGGGTGAGTGTCTGGCCTGTAGCTAACTCACCACATTTCATCTCTCAGGGTCAGACAGGCATAAAAAATTCTTAGGTTTTCTGGTGCATTTTTAGATGAGAGATATTTGGTAATTTTAAACCCTGTAATTGTGTGCAAGTGTATGTACACACAAGCAAATCCACATTTACTACATGTCTTTTATAAGGGAATCCAAAATGTACTTCTTTAGAAAAAGAGGCGCAAAAAAACCCCAAACAAACCCAAACTAATTCAGCCTTAGGATGATAAAGCCTGATTTCTTTTAACAGTGTTAGATATCAATATTAGTTTCTTTGAAATTTTAAACTTTTTCTTCTGAAAAGAAAACATATACAGTAATGGGTCAGATAGTGCAATAAATATGCTACCAAAATATAACATAGGGTGTCACTGTGGTTAAAGCTGCAGAACAATGCTTGGATTTTGACACAAAGGAAGAAATCTTAGGGAGAGAACAAGGGAAAGGAAAACCTACTGCTTCTTTTGTTAGCTGCTTCCCCTCTGTCACCTTAAGAACTACATCCATGGACATGAAGGAAAGACAACACTGCATCAGCTTTGGTCAAAACTTTCTGAAATCTTCTTAGCAGCATAGTTTCTGTATTAGAGCAGCTGAACTCACAAAGACATGGACATAAATAACTCCTCTTCAAGTTGTTTAGGTTAGAACGTGACAACTGGCAAATCATCAGAAATGCAATGATAGGTCTCCAATTCTGTTTACAGTATTTACAGTACTTATGTGACATGGGCAAAAAGGCACTGAAAAAAGTGTTAGATATTTTTCACAAGGCACAAATCTACAACTCTGACTTGGGAGGATGCTTAGCCATCCCTCTAAATGCAGAAAAATCTATTTGTATTCCTCTAAGTAACACTATAAATAAAAGCCCCAGGAGAATGTATGTGCCAGCACTTCTTGATACCATTCCATTAGCACCTCTTTTTCCTACAGGAAAAGACAGGCTTTTCTTTGAAGGATTTTTTTAAAATTTGTTTATTCAAGAGTAGTACTCTGACTTCATAATTTTACTCTCAATTTACTGTCAATAATAAACAGAAGTCAAGTATAACATTACAGAACTAATTTTTGCTGCTAAGTAATAGCAATACCTCTAAGACCTCTCTCTAATGATTAAAAATATTTAAGAATATCGTTGTGTTATATTTCAGATTAATTCCTGAGCAGTAGAAGCATCCTTAACTTATTGGAAAGGTAACTGAAATGTATATTAATTATATTTTCTTAAAACATGTAAAACTTCTCTTGTTAATTACAAGAGAAGAGAGAGAAAAATGCAAGAGAGAGAGAGAGAAATTATAAAAACCTACTTCCTCTGTTTTTTTCTTTATCTACCTTGTCATACTGTTTTACTGCATACTGAAGTAATTGTCTTTCCCATGTGCTTTTTTTCATAAAAGATCTTTCCATTTTCTCTATGTGAGATTATGCAAAGACAGAGAAGGAGAAGTGAAGATGCACATTCAGATTTCATTCACTTTCTTACAAATCCTGAAACTCCTTATCCTTATTATAGATGGAGTTCTATGTTGGATCTATTTGAGACTGAAAGGGGGACATGCTGAAAGGCCGAATGGTTTGCTTAAATAGTGAATTAAATTCTCAAATTCAGCACAATATTGCATACACTAATAGATATTATAACAACACCTGGACCACACAGTGACAAAATTGGAAATTTACTAAACCATTTTTATATTTCAGACGAAACTATGGTAAAATATTCTTTAAACTCAGAAAATGGTCTTATACAATACTTAAACAAATACACAGTCCTGCAAATTAAAGCAATCCTAAGATGAGTCACCTTCTGTAAGCACAATAGCAAAAAAAAAAATTGAAAAGGCAATCTATCAAACAAAAATGAAAACCTCTCAGATGATCCAGTTTCATATGAGAAACAGAATATTAGTGTTGATACAGACAACCACTGCATTGGCATTTTCTGCTTTTCAGATAAATCAGAACATTTTACAGAAAACCAACATGGACAAAACAATGTCCACAGAAGCCTGAGCATGCAAATCCTTTTTCCTTTAACTGGTACTCTGCAAAGGCAGAGTGGCTTGGCAAAATCAGAATATGTTATTTCAAAGAAAACATCAACTAATGGATTAGATTTCCTTGAATACCTACCAAAAGCTGTCCAGCGAAACAGATAAACAAAATGAAGGAAAGAAAGAGAAACGCAGCCCCAAATGAAATTCCAAGAATAGATGTTCTAGAAGAAAAGGAAAACCAGTGTTAATTTCTTGGTTACACATTTGTAACATGACATTTCTTTGTCTATAATACTGATGATATGAAAAAGTACTATGTGCAAGTTGCAACTTCCAAACATCAATACCATGGAAAACCAATTCAAACCCTCACCCAAATGACAGGCATTTCCCCTGCCATTTTCTCAATTCAGGAATGCTTGAATTAAATTACCTCTGACTTGCAAAGTTATTACCATGAGAAGCTAATAATTTCCAAACGTATAAAGACAGTACATTAAGAGAAGCTTTGTTTTGTATTAACTAGAGGAAGCCTGTAATAAAGAAGACACTTGTTGCTTTAGTTTTTTGTTGTTGATTTTATAATAATATAAGAACCTAATATACATACAAAATAAACTTGCTGGTGGTGTACATTCACCCCTAAAAGGTAGAAAACTGCACAGGTCAGTGATGTCCATTTTCAGTGTCTTGCAGCAGAAGCTGTGACATCTGTGATGCTGATCACCCCTACTCAGTGCTACTGTTCATCCTTTTCTTGTGTGTTATAAATAGGAAGGTCTAGCCAAAGCAACATCCCTGGATACTCAGTAAACAGGGATTCAGTAACAATCTGTGCATTCCTTCATTCATTCATTCTGCAAACGTGGAAATCTCTCCACAGGAATACCACAGTAGAGCATAATTGCTCCATCAGGCACCATGTGAGAGCTTCTCAGCACATCTGCCTAGGGAAAGATCCAGTGGAACTTAATTATGTTTAATGAATGCCAAGAGGAGACCAGAAGCTCTGGATCAACTGAGTTGTTTAAGCATGGGAGCTAGATGCAATCATGAAGTTCTTCACCTGAGTACCTGCTTTCAGGTTTAACCCCAGGTTTGACACTTTTACAGAATTAAAAAATGTTTCTCAACTCCTTCGAGCCTCAGCAAACATCTTACTTTATCAGATATTATATGCCAGAAATATTAAGAAACATTTTGATCTGTTTTAACAACAGTGTTATACAAAATATTTTCAGGAAAGAACAAAAAAGCATTAACATCACCAACCAATCTGATGCCATTAAAAGCCTTTTGGAGAGTAATTGATGAGCTTCCCTGCCAATAATTCAGAGAACTTGTTATATAATCAGTATTAATCATCAGATTTTGGGCTGCATCAGCACAGCTGATGAAAAACAAACAATAGGCAATTCATAACATATATTAATAATGAAATAATATTTCTTTAAAAAGCCATTTGATGATCATTATTGCTTATGAATACATGTTCTCCAAGATTTTCTCATTGAGGCTGAGACAGTAAGCTGTACATCAGAGTATTAAAACTAGTCTCTACTCTTAGGAATTGAAAATCTCATAAGCAGCAGAAGAGATGAAAGAAAAGAAAAGAAAAAAAAAAAAAAAACTAAAAAAACAAAGCCACTTATAAAAAAATCAGGTTTATTTTTTACATAGCCATAAACACTTCCAGTCATATATGTCCTTAATTAACACTCAAGGAACCTTTCCAACATTTCAAAATATAACTATTCTCTCTCTGATATGAAGAATACAAGAGAGGGGCCTCCGCACCTTAAAAAGTGACTCAACACAAGAATAGCTTTATCAGTCAAGTTTGGAGTGCATCCTTTTAGCAGAAGAAATGAAGATGTTTGAGAAACTGGAGAACAAGGGAAATAAAACTAACATGGCATAAAGAGAGCTTATGCAAAGAGTACTTAATCTCCTGGGCAACAGGCAAGAACAAAAGGTCTTTGTAGCAGCTTCATATAATCAATGATGTTTTCGAGGGAGCACAAGAATTGCACAGCAAGGTGAATGGGATGAAGAGAAAAAGACTGAGGGTAATATAAAGTGGTATCTTAGAATCCAGATTTGAGTGATGAAAACAGAGAAAAAAAGCCGTAGTATTTTTGCTCCCCACACCCCCTTCTTTTCTGGGAACAGCAAGACTTCTGTTGCACTTAAGCTAAGACAAAATAGTTTCATGCTGCTTCTAGAAGGAAAGAAGCAGGCTGAAAATGCTACAAAGGGGAGCAAAATGCTAAAAATTCAATGCCACCATAAACAAGTCTCATTTGAGGCAATGACCATAGGAAAGCCATAATATGGTTTCTTTTTTTGTCACTGAAATATTTCAAAACCAGTACAGGTCTTTACAGTAAAGTAACCTTGCTTTTGTTGTGTAGAGCTACCAAATCCATTTCATTGACAGATTCAGGCAAAATATTTAGTCAGAGGAACATCTGAAATTGCATAAGCCAGGCAAGTTTTTACCTGCCTCTTCTATGCTTCAAGGAATGACCTAATTATGCTCTCTGCTACAGTCCCCCACCAGAAACCCAAACAGGACAACCCCTGACCATAAGGTACAGAGGGATAGTTTAAAAGTGAGGAAACAGTATGAGAACTTTTCAAGCTTCAGGTAGTTCTATGTCTAAATAATTTATTATGTTAGCTAAACTTGAATTTTTCTGGTTTCATTAGGGAAATATCTGCTTTGGACAATTAATTTTTATCTATGGTATGATATTGGAAATAAATTATATTTATGTATATCTCGTTGGCAGCTATTTAACTGAAAAACAGAAATTTATCAATGAAGATAAAGATACTGAAAATTCAGAAAAAATGTGGGATTTTCTACAATTTTGTAACTTTTAGGAAAATATGTGACTTTTGGCACATGTCCTTTAATGCAGAGAATTTCCTTAGCTTTTAGATAATTTCTATTCATTTTCTGAACCATAGGACTGCAAGTTCTCTTGAGGTGTCACTGCAACTGACAATTATACAAACCAATATTGAATTTAGACTTTTTTGGTATCTAGTAGTAGCTATTTATTTCTTAAAGGAATTGATACTTGCACTAAGCCATCAAAAGATTCAATAGCTACGGAGAACGTATGGCAGTTTCAATGTTAAAACAGCATCAGTTCAGTTTTATAATTTCACTTGAACTGTTGGAGTTTGTTTGTTTTAATACAGCAGAAAAATAGTAATAATGGTTTCCTTTCACTTATACCATCTTATATCTTCCGTGCCTGCTTTCAGAAAAACTTCTAAGTACTACCTCTCCTATGAAGAAATTCAGTTGTGTCTGATCAAAAATATTACGTGAAGGCCTCCTAACCATGACTGTCAGTTTGGCATGACTCAGGAAAAGAGGTCACAGTTTCTTGAACACAGTGGCCTCAGAGAGTGAAGACTTGGGAAGAATCTTAAATGTAGCCTAAATACAATCCCTTACTTGAATACTACAAGAGGAATCTCCTGTTCAATAGAAAGATACTTTCACCAGTCTACATGTCAAAAAACCAACACTACCAATTCCATGTTAGTATCAATTCTGTTTGCTTAAATAAAGGGTGTAGGGTTGCTGTAAATTAATAGACATCTCTCACTTGGTAAACCAAGAATTCTAGAGAGCTATTGCAGGCCTCTTCCAAGGAAATTTAGTGATAAAGATTTGCTTTCATTTAATGCCAATGAAGACCTACTCCTCATCATACATTTCACCCCAAGAGCTTGTTTTCTTGATTAAATTTATAATTACCATCTTGTGTAAAGCTTATTATTAAAAGACCACATCACTTTACTGACCCCAAGAAAATTAAAACATTAATAATTTTTTTCAGCCTTGAAAAGAATGTCTCTTTATCTTGAAGATATTACTTAGTACTTGCAACTTGCGGGATGTTATTCATCATCAAATATCTCCAAATCTACTTTAAGTAGCAGGCTGTGTGCCTCCACAGAAATCAATGATATTACACTACTGCAAAACCAGATTAATGGAATAGTGAATCAATAAAACCCAGTGACAGATTTAGTTCCTCTCCCTGTCTTCATTAGACCACCATTTAAAAATCCTGGAGAATTTCTGGGAGAAAACAAAAAGAGTAGATAGAATTTTAGTAGGAAATAACATTTACAGCATCGGAGTATGTTCAATTTAAGTTGCATTTGTGATGACTACATACACTGATGGTTTTTCAGCTTTTGTTGTTGTTGTTGTTTTAACTTGCAATGCTCCCAATTTTCCAGAAATTATGCAGGTGCTTGTATAATACCTTGCCTGTCTTCCATTTTTACAGCTGTTAATAATCCACAGACCACCTGAAGCTGAATACCATTCATGCTGGTAATACCTGATTTTACAGTTTTTAATATGCAGCCCTATAAAGGGATCATAAGACACTTAATATTTTGGTAATGAAAATGACAAAGCATTTATCAGTGCATTTTGCTCTGATGTTAGAAATACCAGAAATACCAGCAAGTTGGAGGATATTTTCCTTAGCTGAATACAGCTCCCTAGATTTCACTGATACATGGTCTATTTTAATGAGCTAAAGAATTGGTTTAAGCAACATAGTAAGAATAGAGCAAAATGAATATCTGATACATGTAAGATAGATGATAAATCTAGATTAATTTTCATTACTGAAATCAAAACCAAAAAAATCATGCTGCTGGCTGGGAGCAGTTAGATCCACCTTTGGCTTTTGGGATGTGGCAAAA
>WBNO01004773.1:437393-477563 GCA_013400575.1 Peucedramus taeniatus | reverse complement strand
ACAGGGGACAGGGACAGGGACAGGCGATAGGGGACAGCGGGACAGGGGGACAGGGGACACGGCCGGGGTGCGGCGTTGGAGCCGAGTGACAGCGGGGACGCAGTGACGAGCATTTGTCACTGCCGGTTTGTCACTGGGGTGACAAACCAATCTGTCCCTGCGGTTCCCTTTGCCCCCAGCCGTGCCCGGAGCTGGGCCGGTCCGAAGGCTGGCGGGTGGGCAGAGAAGCTACAAAGAGCTCTGCCGGGTGACCTGTGACATGGTGTCTGCAGAGTCACTCGTAAGGCCCGAGCTGTGCTGGCATCCAAAGGCAGCTGGGCTAAGGTCCATAGTGTGGGCACAGAGGGAAGAGGTTGGGTGTTACTGCCTCGGGATGGCAGGACCCGAGGGAGCAGCTCGAGCTCTCTGAGGGGAGGTTTAGGTTGGATATTAGGGACAGGTTCTTCCCCCAGAGAGTGGTCGGGCACTGGACAGGATCCCCAGGGCAGTGTCACAGCCCCAAGGCTCTAAGGAGCATTTGGACAGCGCTCCCAGCACATGGTGGGGCCCGGGCTGTCCTGCACAGGGCCAGGAGCTGGACTCACTGATCCCCATGGGTCCCGTCAAACTCAGCACATTCTTTGATTTTATGTTCCATTTTACATCTTTTGTCATCACACATACAGGAACTTGGCTAAACTTTTCCTTCCCAAACACACAGCAGGAAAATTGTGCTCTACAGGCTGTTCCAAGCACAGTTGGTTCCTGCTTCATCTGTCCCTTGTTTTTCCTGCAGAGGTGAGCAGTGGGTATGGATATGGACAGCGTGTTCTCAGGCTCTTCTCTGCAGAACCTTGCCAAACTGCTGCGGGATGCTCCAGAGGAGGATAAGGATGATGATGATGATGATGATGATGATGATGATGTGGTGAGCCTTTCATGAGAGGCTTCTTTTACGTATTGTAGATAGCCTTATCTTATCTCTTAGATAGCCATAGCCTTATCTTGTTAATCAAGGAGAAGCAAATCTCTTTTTCTCCAGAGTGAGTAAAAACAAAATGAAAACCTTAGAAGGTTTTGGTCTGACTGAAACAGCTTGAGGACACTTTCAGAGTAACAATCTCTTGAGAATGAGTGAGATGCCTCAGGAAAACAGGGAGATGTTGTGAGCACAATGTATGAGGGAGGTTTAGTTTTTCAGCCTGAAGGAAAAGAGAACATGGACTTGAAAGAGCTTTAGATACTTCAGACTTCCCCCTACTTTTCCCTGAACTCTGCTGGAGATGAAGGCAATTACAGCCAGATATGAGGGGAAAAATTTACTGCTCAACTTCTGAGTAAGGACCAAAATATCCAGAGGCAACTGAGTGTATTAATTGTGTATGTCAGGCATTGAAGAGCTGTAGAGATAATTGATCACTGAAGTACAATAGGTATTTTGGTGGTTGTAAAATAGGTGAGCAATCATTCTAAGGTGCATAATCTGAATGAAAAAATGAGAGAAATATCTGAATGTATTCTTCTATATCAATTCCTCTCAGGAACAGATGAAAATCACAGCATTTGGAGAACATGCATTATTCCTATAACATGCAACACCTGCTTTTATCTAGGCCTGCCTGTGTGCTGGGAAGAAATATTCCCAGGAGCCCCAAAGGTGCCAACAATGTGGAAGGCCTCTGTGAAACTGTGAAAGATCAAAACTTTGCCAAGTCTCTCAGGCTTTTGAACAGATCATATTATTACATGGATAACAAAGAAAAAAAAAACACAAAACAAACAAACAAACAAAAAATCAAATAACAAAAATGGGAAATGCCTGAATGTTCCTCCAAATCATTCCTCAACAAGGAGCTGACCAGCCCCAGTAGTGGCAATGCAAGTAATATTTGGGACATAAGGGGCACAAATCCCTTGAAGTTTTTTTTCAGTGGGTTACAGATGTGGTCCTTCACACCCCAACTATCCTCCAGCTGTTTAATGCCTTCCTTTTAAACCCTGCATTATTGTTGTACATCTCTGCAGTAAACATCCTGATTTTAAAAAGAATTTGTTTACATCTTATTAATAAAATGAATGACACTTCAGAGACAGAAATGGAAAGTTGCCACAAGAGATGTCAATTAAGTCTGAGTCAATCTGGGTAAATTGAAATCTTTATTTTGATTTAATTTAATGCTCTGTGCATATGAGGCACTTTTATTGAACCAAGGAATCTTCATATATAGAGAAATGCCTCACACTGGCCTATTAGCACGAAATTGATTCATAATTAGAGGAAAATGTTGTTGCCTCATGATCTCTGCTGTAGAAATGAATCCAAATGCTCTGATGGGGCTTTCATGTAGCACCCTTGGTTTCCTGTAATATTTTCATGGCAGGGAAAGCATGGACATTTTGCCAAAATGCCATGGAAACCAAAATTCACAAAGCACATCTGTCTGTATGACTGGGCTTCTGTGAGTCCTGCTTAAACCCAGTGTGTCAAGGTCACTTTCTGCTGTGTGAGAGTGAAGAAAAGAGAATTTTCAGTGGTTCAGCCATGAAACTGTGGGATAATGTTTTTTCAATTCTATCAGGGATTTGTTTGATCTTAGATGATGTGTTGTGTTTGCTGACATCATGGTTGTAACTGAGCTTGGCTCTATGAAAATTGATTTAAGATCCCCTTGCCTTTCTTTGCAGCCACGCTGTTCTGTTGGTGCCATGACTCCTGGGAGTGTTGGACCAGTCAAGAAAGAGACCACCAGTAAGGAGGAGTATTTGTGTGTTTTGGCTTTCAGTCTCATGTCAGCAGACTGTAACAGCTCTAGTAAGATACCACTGCAATAAAAGAGGGGTCACTGACGTTTGAGATGGGCATAGCATGACATTTCTTACAATTAGATTGTAAAATTATTCCTTTCCTGAAAGCTTACCTCTAAAACATGCAAAGAGGAGCAGAAAGGGTGATGCCAGAGCAGCCTCCAGTGGAGATGATAACAGTTCAGAGCACAGCCTGGTCAGGGGCTGCAGGGATCATAACTGAGCAGCAGAAGCTCCACATAAGTACTCAGGAAAAACAGAAAGGCAGTTCTGGTAAAGACTTGGCAAAGTTAATGTTAAGTTTTTTTGGAGCTGAGGCTGTCACATTATTGAGCAGTTTACTTAAGAGCCCTAAGAAAGGCCAACAAGGGCCAGGGTGAGTTTTGCAGGAAAGGAACTGTGGCATATATTATAGATTATTTTTGCTTTTATTGTTATCCAACAATAATCAGAGATTCTACTCTAAAAATCTTCCAATTTCACATTTACCAGCTTACTAAAAGATTATTTTTCCATGCAGAACAGACATAAACCATACTATTCTGCCCAAAAACTTTCATGTGTCTTAAGCACCTTGTCTGGGCTGTACCCAATAATTAATGGGAAGAACTGGATTTCTATGTGAGGAGGTGATCCTCTTGTGAATGACTCTGCTCACTGAAAATCTCATGTCAGGGGGCTTGTGGAAGATTAGTATTTCATCCCTCTACACTTTACTGATTTTGAAGTGCTAGATATTATATGCCAGAAAGGAGGATTTCCAGGAAATAAAGGTTGGGTAAAGGAGATTTAAGTGAAAGGAAAACATCTTCCCTTTGCAAATCCTCATTCATAAGAGAGTAAGGTGAAGAAGACTGTAATCATTACCTAGAATGCTTTTAATGCAAAGATTTTTCTAAAGCCTAGAAATACTTTTCTAGGCTTTAGAAATGGCTTTTCTTTTTTTTTTTTTTTTCATTCTTGAAAAATATTCTAAGTTTTCAGCAAGCCTTGAGGAACAGAGACATTTCAAAATGTGTCAGTGTGATTTTTCTCCTCACTTACAGGTACTTTTCAAGTGAAATCTGAAAACAAGAAAACCATTTGGAATACAGAGGAGGTCCCAGAAGGATCTGAATTTGATGATACATGGGACCCTAGAGAAAAGCCAGAGTAAGAGAGCTGAGACTGCCTGTGTGGGCTTTACATAGCATTAATGGAAATGAGAGTTAAACAGCATCTACAGCCAGCTGAAAAAATTGTGTTGTGCAAGAAGAAAGGAAAGACATCAGTGTTGCATCTAAAGCAATATGTGAGGAATGGTTTTAACCCCTCTCTTGAAATCTTCTGATCTCAGAAGAGAAACTTAGTGTTGGTTTTTCCAACATAAGTTTATGTGCAGTGTCAGTTACTTGTATAAAGTGGGATTAGAAGGGGAAGTAGGTCAGAAAAATGATTTATTAACTTTAAAATATGCCATTTGTGTGAAATACCTGCTTTTTCCTGCTGCAACTGAGATGCATCCATTTTGCCATACTCATAAATTCATGAAGTACTCCAATGTATATTTGCATTTCAAAGATTTAAGCTCTTTAGAGACAAATAGTACTGCAGAAGAAAAGCTGTGTGCAGGCAATTTTGTGCTCTTAAATCTTGTCATTCAATCTTAGTCTGTCAAAGCACAACTTAAAACCAGAGCTTTTTCCCTTGCTCATAGAAAAACAGTGGCAAAAATACTCTTGAAATCAGGCATGTGGGTAGGAGTTTGTAGGGTCAGTCCATAAAGCAGCTTTTGCATTTCCAATCATTGTTTCAGTGCCATATCCTGAAGTGTTAACTGCTGGAGCATATGGGCTGTAGCCCATGAAGCTGCACACTGTGCACCAGAATCTTCACTTTTTCCTGCATGTAAGTCAGGACATGAGGAGTCCAATTTCCCAGTTAAACACAGGATCTGAGACCCACCTGAACAGGGACTCAGCCTTTCTGAAAACAAAGTTTTCAGTTTCCCAGTTAAACACAGGGACCTGAGACCCACCTAAATGAGGACTCAGCCTTTCTGAAAATGAGGTTTTCAATTTCCCAGCTAAACACAGGACCTGAGACCCACCTGAACAGGGACTCAGCCTTTCTGGAAATGATTTGGAATTCACCCTCACGCACAGTTGTCCTTGAAATGGTCACCTGTCAGGTACAGAACATGCTGTCTTTGTATTGTGGGCACAAAGAAGCTTTTCTCGTGCTGTTCTTTGACCCTTCCCCTCTGCAGTGCTTCTCTGGCTCAAGCACTTGTGACCCATGTTGCACAGATGCAGAGAGAGTATAAGTCTTTCTAATAGTTCATCAAATGAAGCAAAGAAAATGTGCTAAAAGGAAAACAGATGGCTACAGAGGTGCATCCAGAGCTATTAGACACATTTGTCATTGGCTTAGGAATTATTACATATGCAGATGCACACTGGAGATGTGAAAGACTTTCTAACAGCTTAGACAAGTGATCCACCCCAGTAATTTTGCTGAACTTGGTAGGAGTAGCATATGTTATAAATACAAACTCAGTTTTCCTTTCCTCATTCATTAATTACCAAGAGCAAGGGAATACGTGATTCTACATTTTGTAGATGTGAAGGAGAAGAAAATAAATGTTGGCTGAATGCAAAACTACAGTCTGGCTTAAGAGTGTTATGCTTAGGCTGCAAGAATATTCTAAAGAACAGAACAGAACACATGTAATTGGGGCATCCCCCTTTTCAAATCCATTCCCCAGGAGTTTGTGGTGTTTGACTTGTTGATAAGCATGGTATGCACTTAGGAAGCATTTCCTGGTCCTGCCAAGGCTGGTTAGGGAAGCAGAGGCAGCATGGTGAGTGCTTTGGGAGCTGGAGTGAAGGATTTTCACCTGTCTTCCAGCTGTTCCAGTCATGGCTCTGAACAGAAACCCAGTGCAGATGGATTGGAGCTTTGAAGGGAGACTGCAAAGGAGGAGAGACAGTGCAAGGAGGATTTACAGTCCTCTGAGAATCACAGTCTCCTTCAGTCTCCTGGCCCTGTTCCAGCATGATTAGGCAATGACTTCTCTTTGGCAGGTATGAGATTTCATTCAAGCAGCATGTGGGAACAGAGGATGTCTTCTTTGGGATGACTGGGAAAGATCCCTCCACTGCCTGCTGTGAAGATATAGTGGTGAGCTGAGCCAGGAGCTCTGATCCCTTCTTTGTGCTCATTCTCTGCCCTTTTCCACCTTCCCATCTTTCTGAGGGACAGAATGTAAACACCAAGCTCCGCTGCTGCCTTTGACCTCCTGCAGCATTTTCTCATGGTTCTCCAAGCATTTTTAGATGACATTTACACTTGCTAACCTGAGGAACTTGTGTATCTCCTCCAGGACCAAGTGTGCTCAAGGGAATCTGTGCAAATGCATATGCCCCATATAAACTTAAAGGGAATAAAATGTAGCTCTAATATGAAGTTTCATCTTGGACACAGTTTTGGAGAGGAGATGGGCTGGGAGGGAGATTTTTTTTCATCTTCCTGTATTTTTTACAAGGTGTGTGGGCTAGCAGAATGCTACAATGCTGACAGCCTTTAAAGTTCCAGCTATCAGATCCTGCCTCATCATTATATAATCAAAGACCTCCCTGGTGTCTGAGCTCCAGGACAGCTAGAACTGCTGTGTTATCTTTCTAGCAGAAGCAAACTGTCCCTGCAATGCACAAAGCCTGAGGCTTTTGCTGGATGTTGAACACCTGTCAAGCACATTAGCAGCTCAGGAACTGGAAGAGAATAGGATATCAATACACATCACCAAGCTATTGAAAGCAGTCATTATCACTGTCGTATTTTCTCTGATACAAATTACCTACTCAAAACGTTGCTCTCTGATACTAGCATTGAAATATTCATGAAAATGAGCTCTTTTATGGCTTTTAGGGCAACATATGTAATCACAGCTTTACCTCTGCCCATCATTTCAGATTAAAATCAAGCTGCCAGAGACAAAGTACTCTGACATCACATTAGACATCCAGGACAAGGTTCTTGACCTTCGAACTCCCAAAAAGTAAGTGTAGCACAATTGGTAGAAGTACAGTTAATATCCTGTTTGAAATGGGGTTTAGCCAAGCTTTTCACTGCAGTCTGTGTGGAAAGCAAAGCTAAAGATTGTACTACTAATTGTTGATGAGAAATAAATACAGAATAAACCACCCATAGTCCATCCATAGGTGTACAATCTTCTGGCTTTGAATCTGTGATACTGTCCAGTAAAAAGCTTTGGGACAGATTTTCACTACTTAAACAACAAGGTTTCAAGGGCTCAAAACATCTGGCAAGAAGCTGCCCAAGGTCTTGAAAGACTTAGTCTAGTATTCCTAAGCACTAATTTATACAAATACATATGACCAAAGGTGGTTAAAAAAGTGCAGATAAATTTTCAGTGGCTGAAAGCCAAATTATGGACATATCCATACCAAAGCAAAAGTGCAGAGATGGAAATGTTACAAGGTTTTCTAAAGAGATTTCCTTTGATTTTTTTTTAATATTTCAAGATTCAAAGATAATCAACTGACTGATACACTCTTGGATTTCTCAGTCTTCCTCCATCGCTCCCTCAGTGTGCAATTCCCCTGCCTGAGATCTCCAGATAATTCCCATGTCTGTTTTGCTGAAAGTCCTTCTTCACAAAGACTGCTTTTATAAGAAACTGTAATCCTCTCTGGGCTGACTTGCTGCACTGAATGGGGTGTGGGAAGAACTATATGTGAATAGCTTTCTGCAGATAAATTCGAGGTGCAGGCCATAGATTAAGGCCCAAATAAGTCCCCAGTAGACTAACTATAGAAAAGCCACTTTTCTCTGCCAAAACCAGGCTGAGTCAGTTACCCTGTGCATGGTTTTAACCCAAGGATGCAACAGGAGTGGAAGAAGGTTTGGGAATGTTTGTTTTGAAAATTGGAAGGAATAATTGTTCAGCTAATGACTTGCTGAACCTATGGGCAGTAAAAGAAGTAGCTTAATGCAATGCTGCAGATGTAGGAAAACCTCAGCATCCTTTTCCTTTTGCAATTCTATCTTTTTGGTGACTCAGATCTGCCATTATCTTCTCAGTACCCAGCTGTCTCCAGTCACAAGCCTAGCAAATAAAAAGTTCACCATAAATGTGATGGTTGCTTGGGTACAGCCTGAACCAGTGCTGCTTTCACAAATATAAGTGCAAGCCTTCTCAGTATGAAGGAAACAATCAAGATGTCAAGTTCTACATACTGAAAAACTTTGTTCTCCCACAGATGGGTAGGAAGACTCCAAGTAACTGCTTCCAGCTCTGTAGTTCTGGGGCTGTAGTTCTTGCTTCTAAGCCAAGCTGCTTTTAAGTGGTGGAAATATTTCAATCCAGTCTTGCTGTGCATGAAGTGTTGCAGGAACCCCACAGCCTATCACAATAAGGAGATCTGTTGGAATAGCATTCATTGCCTGGCATACTGACAGAGGAATTGCAGGAGTGACTTGCAATGAGATCTCAACTGCTCACCTGATCTGAAACACTGACATTCCCTGTGCCCTCTTTTACAGGAAGCTGCTGCTGCACCTCCCCTACCCTGTGAACAGCAAGGAGGGTAGAGCTCGTTTTCTCTCTGAAGAGGAGATCTTGGAAGTCACCTTGAGAGTATCAAGGAAGTTGGATTTCATAAATTTTTCTGATGGGTAGAGAGATAGAGAAAGTTTGCAGAAACTAATGTTCTAGTTTGAAGTCTTTTGGAAACCCAACTTGTTCTGAAATAGTAGATGGTTTGAACAGTCCAGGGGAATGTCTCTGGAGAAATGAGTCAGGAGAAGCACAGAGCCCACAGGTTCTGACAGCTGATGCTGTCTGGCTCTTACACTGCTCTGGTTAACTTTCTGCTTCCTTCAGTCTGGTGCAGACCCTGTGAATCAGAAAGTGGGAGATTTCAGTTCTGTAAGCCAGAGAAAGCCTTTTGTGTGGTCATGGCTGAGAGGTAGCACAGTGAGGACAATGTCTGGTGCTTTGGTACCATTTCAAGACTTGCAAGTGCTGATGTCCTTGCTTGGTCTCCAGTGCTGGGACTGGGGCTAGTTCAGAATCTTTTCCTGCCTATTTCTTAGTGAGAAGATCAAAGTTCTTCAGGGATCCATACCCCCATCTGAGGCTCCTTCACACTAGCAGAACAAGTTAACCAGCTACAGTTGGATTGTTGAACATCTCAGCTCTTTTGAACAGTTTTTTGACAATTTATGGTTCAGTGTTTCTATTCATCTGCTGTCCCTCCACCTATTTTTCTGATCTTTCTTGATTAATAAAATAATAGGTTTTAAGGAACAGTTCCAGTTATCTTTGAGTCTGCCTTTTCTGCCTTTTCTTTATTATGCTCTGAGAGACCTCATAAAAGTTGAGATAAGAGGAATTTTGCATAACAAAGCTTCTCTCAAAGGGCTGAAATGCTGCAAAATCTGTTCTTTGGCCTTCAGGTCCAATCTGGAGATACAGAGTTGGGTAACCAGAGTGTTTCTCAGTAGCTGCTGGGCAAATATATTAATTTAACATTGTTAGTCCTGCAGGAAGCAAAGGTACTTGCTCAGTGATCAAAGTGGAGAGGACAAGTGGGCCCTGGCATGTTAAAAGACTTAACCAAAAGCCTGTGAGTACTTTCAGAGCACAATGGCTTGTCCTGCATTCTTTTGGGGTGGAAGCAGAGGAAAATAATTGACCAGCTAGGCTGCAGACAGCACCCATGCAGGTAAATTTGTGGCAGGCTGTAATGAGAAGATGGATACTCCATGATTGCAGATGCTGAGAGTGAGTTTAAAGGTGTAGTCACTGTATGTTTGTAATACACTGCATTATAACTCCTGGACAAATTAGGCTGATGTCTAGACATTTCAACCACTTCCCTGAAAAGTGAACCATTGCTTGGGTCAGAATAATCCTAATCAGGTTCTGCTTTAGCCTTAATGCACTGGAAAGCAGATACTTCATTTATGATTCATCACAAGCTATGAAATATGCTGATAACACTCAGGGGCTACTCCAATTGGTATCTGCTTAAGCTTCCATAAATTAGATCTGAATGTCTCTTATTCCAAAGCTGTGCTTGAGCAGGACAATGTAGATGTATGAGAAAAGGCTGACATCATTCCTCCTGACTCAGTTTTTCCTTCCTGTGCTTGCCAAACAAGCTGTTTCTTGGAAAAAGGTTGTCTTTGTGGTCCCTAGACAATATGCTGCTTAATTTTTACATTTCTTACACACATTACAAGAAAAGTGGAAGATTGACCAGTATTTATATGCCTGTGAAGGTAACATTTGTCCAAATTAATTCAGTATATCCATGGCAAGGTACAACTCTTCTGAGCCCTACTCCAGTGCTCTATCCACAAGGTTATATTGCCTTTAAAACTGGCAGTAGTAATTTACTAAGCCTTAAATCATCAAGTTCTGCTTAATTTAATGTCAGTGTTTGATACTGAAAACAGTGATGAGTCTGGTTCATTGTGCCTCTCTCCAGTGTTAGCTTCTTATGGAAATGAGCACATGCCATACTAGTATCAGTATTGTAATTTATCTCCAAATATTTTTTAACTTGAGGGCATTTTATCAGCATTCAGGAGACAAAAATCTGAGGTAAGTATGTTCTATAAGAAATAGAAAAGGGAAATACAAATTTGTACAGCTTAAGAGGGAGGCTGTAATGTGATTTCTTGTACCTGCTGACCACTCTCTCTGTGCATCCACCTCCAGGCTCCTGTAGGTCATCCATGAGGGGGAGCTGGCAGGCTGGGGACACTGGATAGGAAAAGGGTGATATCCTGGCAGGGGGAGGCTGAAATCACAGAGTGGGGATAGAGGAACACAGGGGACAAACTCATAAGCAGCCAGGCTTTGTGTGTTCCCCTCAGGATAAGCTCTACTGCCCTTTTCACTAGAGTAGGGACACTGCTCTGGGGGTGGGCACTTTGCTGGGCTGGTCAGATCCTCTGCCTGAAAGCACCATCATCACCTGGAGAGCCTCTCACATTCGTATTTTCTTCCTATCAAGGACACAGAGGCTGCCCTAGGCAAAAGTTTGAGTTTTGGGGGTTGGATTTTTCCATATATCCTCCCAAAATGACTTGCAGGTTGTCAAAATTCTCAGAAATCTGGAGGCTACTGCCAGCCACAAGAGTTGACTTTTTTGCATGGGTTTGAGGGCAGCTTTGCTTTGCTGAAGTAGCACTGGCAGAAATCCTCCAGGAGGGGAACCCCCTTTGCCTCTGAACATCAACACTGTTGCCGAAGTGCCACTCCAACACCTGCAAGCATCTTAATTAATCAAAATTATGAGCCCAGTTAAACAACCCAACCATTAAGCCCCAGCCATTAAGCATCATCAAGCTTTATTTGGCTCCCATAAGAAGCAGCTTGATTAAATGTATTGCAGTTAAGTGGAGGGTACTGCAGATGTGGAACTGAGATATATGCTTGTTTGCAGCAGCATCCCAATAAACTGCAGGTTCTCATCTCACCTTGTTCACACATTCTGTCCTCCAGTTGTGGTTGCAGAGCCACAATCCCCATTTTGACTTGTTCCTGCCTTCTCTCAGAACAATGGTGGTGTGCTAAAATACACAGCCCAGCTCACTCTCTGAATTTCACCTCTCTTCATATTCCCCTTTGTCCACTTACTGCCCTGTGGCCAAGATATTTGCCACATTCTATAGCTTGAGAAAAAGAAAACCTGGATGAATTGCTCCATATAAACACCTGAGACAGAGCAAGAACTTAAATTTAGATTTTTCCCTTAAACCAGCAGGCTCTCATTCTCAACTTCCTCCAGGTCTGCTGTGTGGATACCATCATATAGACCTTCTATTTGTCTTTAAAAACTACTTCATTTTTCTGCTGTTCAGTTTAAAGTTTGTATCCAAACTCTGTGTACTTCTTGCACTGTGTGAAATGCTGCTTTATCAGTATATCCTTCCCTCCAGACAAAGTTTATCTGAAATGACTAAGCTGTACCTACGTGTACAGACAGATCTGTCTCCCTCATGCTGGAGCAGCTCCTTTTCAACCTGCTGGCGTTGGTGTAGACTTTTACCCTCTGCTCTGCAGCACCTGCAGCTTGGATTCCTCCTTGTTCCCTGGGATCCCCTTCAGGAGCTGCTGCCACAGACAAAGAGTAATTTTCTGCCCGTGGTCCTGGCTCCAGGGAAGGTGCCTGGAATATGCTGGAGGCTGGTTTATTTTTTTCCTATGATCTTCACAAACAGGAGATGATTTGTCTCTTGGTGTCTCTCTTTGTGTCTCTCTTCATTCTGTTTTCTCCTTCGGGCAAAATTCACTTTCAGATTTTGATGAATTCATCAGAGAATGGTAAACAGCATCTCTGTTTTTCCCTTCCCATCACAATTGTTTGTTCTGTGCTCTTTTCAGGAGACTCTGATCTCCTCTTTCCTAAGTGCTTTATCTCCCCTGATTGTTCTCACATTAGGACATTTCTCACCAGAGCCTCCTGGCAGGCTGCAGTTGACATATCTGACCCTTGCTGTATGTGCCTAATGTGGGTGGAGGGTGTGATTCATTTCCCCTCACTCAGATCAATGCTGGGTGAAGAGCTTTGTCCTCCCTTGATGTGTGTCCTGTCTGTGTGGGTGGGAAGGGGACACAAGCATGAGCAGCACAGGCAGAACCCAGAGTGTGTTAAGGCACTTAGAGTGAAGGACCATGGCACAACAGCAGCAGATGCTGCAGGGTCTGAGGAGTGTTGACAGAATTGAGAGGCCTCTTGAGCCCTTGCTTCAAATGTAGCCAATACCACACGTCCCCAGTGGAATCTGGTTATAAAGAAATGAACCAATTCAGAAAAAAGTCAGAATCATTCAGAATTTCAGCCTTCCCCAAGGCCTGAAAAGTTTCTCTCTGCTTCCTGATGTGTGTCCCCACATCCCAGATGAATACTTAAAGGAGTTTTTGAAATCCACTCCAGGGCAACAGCGACACAGGCAACACAGGAATGCCTTTGGTTTTGGAGTACTTCTCTCAATCCATGGGAATCTTTGATCATTTGGGCCTTTCTCATCTCAAGGCCTTCCTTTCATCTTTTTTCTCTGCATCCACACACTCATTTCTGAAGAGAAGATCATAGGAAGTTGCCAGAACGATAACAGCTACTGTCCACCTACAGTCCTTAGAGACCATCTCTCTTTAATTGGGTGTCTCCTTTGTGGATCTCAGCAGCTTGGAAACTCACTTCTGATGCTGATCAATATTTTTTTTTAACCATGCCATTTAAACTTGATGGTATCACAACCCAGCAAACAGTTCCAAGAGTGCTATGTTGTATTTACTGAAACAATTCTCTGATTCTATTTGGCAGCCTGTCTCCTGCAGCTGCTCAGCAGAGAGAAAAAGAGCCACACACCTCTTCTGGAAAACTCTTGTCACGTCAGAAAGCTGTGTAAAAAGGAACAGGATAGGAATGGAGATGGACACAGCTGATTTTGTTAACTCATCAGGTGATGTGGGCAAGGCAGACATTTGCCAAACAGTGGCAGATGAGGAACTGTACAAATGTAAGCACCAATACTTGAGTTAAATGATACTGTGAGCTCTGGGTAGGTTCCACCCCTCACAGGGGCCCAGGTAATGAGAGTTTGCCACTCCTGGGGATTTCTGTGACTGGGAATCTGGTGATGGGATCTCCTGACCTAGATTCCTGTACTTATATCCCCAAAGCTGCTCTTGGGGAGCACTGGGCCAAGCTGGCAAGTATACAGAGGGGGATGAGGGATTGACTTCACCTGGGATAGTCAGCCATACCTTTTCTCACCTGGGCTGAGCCCGAGGGGGCCAGAGGATTCCATCCAGGATGAGTTAAATGATGAGGAGCAGCACTGTGAGAAACTAGATGAGCAGGGGCTGTGTTTAAGGCAAACTAAATGGTGGGTGTGGATTGAGATGCTGAAAGTGAGGGAGTGATGTGAATTGGGCAAAAGCACAAGTGGGAAAAGAAAGGCATTATCAAAGTTTCTTCAAAACCACTGTGTTGAAAGGGAAGTTCAGAGCAGTCAGCCACCCTGAGCTTAGGGCTGATGAGACACCTTTGTTAGAATGTCACCAGCACTGAAAATCCTGTGCCAAAAGAAGCTGTGGGAAGGGGGCTGTGCCTGGAATAGCATTGTGGTTTCCAAGAGGGTCTGAGCACTTGGGTCATGGAGATTTATTGGGCTGGGAACCTTGTCTCACTCTGGGGGTCAGACTAATGTGGCCCATTGCAATTACTTTTACCAACAGCAGATGAAAGGGGAATTGGTGTTGGGAGTTCATGAACCCTTTCAAATGCTCCCAACAGCCTGAGTCTCTGTGTTGTCCTTGCAGCACCTATTTCTGGGTAAGCAGACTTGTGTGTGCAGTGCCTGGCTGACAGATTGCTGTGCCCTGACCTGGAACAGGGGATGTCACATCTAGTTTTAGACTTCCATGCATATGCATGCTTGCCTCCATCCTTTTCCCTGTTTAGAGCAGCCCATGTTTATTAAAAAAAAACAAAACAAAAACAACAACAACAACAAAAATCCCCTCCACTAAAATAAACAAAAATAAATACCACAAGGTTCTGCTCTATGATCAGTACGTAAATAGATAAATGAGGGCATTAGAATTGTTCTTATTCTGGAGACAGGTGCTACCTTCAGACCAGGGGTAGGGCGTCCCTCGGATGAAGAGAAAAGTTTCACAAAGATTCTGCAAAGTTGTCTTGAACCAGTGCTTGGATGAGAGCTGAAGGTGATTAACTGCTTGCTGTGATACAGATGCTGAGTGAAGAGAGTGGCTGAAGTAATAGAAAATCCTATTTCTGTTCTCTTGCATCATGAGTTCCCAAGTTTATGCTCAGTGAGTTTATTTAAATTGGACCACTGCTTCTATTTGGAACTAATATTTTTGTTTTCTTGAATAAAATGTGTTTCCCAATGTTGTTGCCCCTCCCCGAACCACAGCCAAGCAGCATCTCAGCCTACTTTCTTAAACTGAGAGAATTGTTTATGTCCTTGGGAGCTGGCATAATAGCATCTGAAGGAAGCCATGAGACACTACAGGAATTCATTCCTAAGTTAATGAAAGCTGTGCAGTGCAGCATAAGGATGATCAGGGCAGGTCTTGGGCAGCATTTGTCAAGCTAAATTCCTTTCTGTTGAAATTGTTCTCCTTGGAAGAAGACCATGAGGACCAGCTTAAATACTGCTTCTATACAAGTTTGTTATGCAGTATTTCTTGGTACAAAAATGTCTACTAGAAAAGGGTACAGCACAGAAACAGGAGAAAGTTGGTATGGATCAAAAAAGAAAGAGAAAGTTGCTTAAATGCCCTACCAAAGAGGAGAAAAAAACCATCTGTGTAGTGTGGCATATTTTGCATGGAATTTGTCACCTGGAAGCAGATTGTTTTGGTACTCACTGTAGGGGACTGAACTGGAGATAGGGCTGATGCCAAACACCTGATAAAACCAAAGCACACAGAACCTGAACTCATCTGAAGAAACTCTGAAAGAGCTGGGAATGAGTTTGTGTGCACGATCATAACCAGAAGACGAGCTGCTATGGTGAGCAAGGTCAACTCTCCCCTTTGATTTGGGATTGCCTTGTGGTGGGAAAATGAGGTCCTAGAGTAAATATGGACTTGAATCCCAAAGCTCTGGCTCAGTGCTCAGAGCAGGTGGACAGAGCAGGCCAGTGGTGGAATATCACAGCATCTCTTGGGCTATGAGTCAGAGCAGACTCGTCACCGTCACACGGCTTTCCTGTCACAAGGACGTGTTTGTCCCCTCTTGGACTTGCATTGCCATGTGCCTTCAAGGAAAAGGAGCCACAGCTCAGTTCTGTGCCTTACTCTGGCCCAGGCCTGCAGCAGGACACTGTGCCCAAAGGAACAGACCTGCTTCTGCTTCCTCTTCTGCAAATCCAAGTGGTAGTGTGAGAATGGAGATGCCCATGGCTGTACACGGCCCTGCTGAGGGCACAGCTCGAGTGCTGTGCCCAGCTCTGGGCCCTCACTTTGGGAAGGACCTGGAGACGCTCGAGCGCGTCCAGAGGAGGCAGCGAGGCTGGAGAGGGGCTGGGAACACAAACCCTGAGAGGAGCCACTGAGGGAGCTGGGGGTGCTCAGCCTGGAGAAAAGGAGACTCAGGGGTGACCTTATCACTCTGTACAGCTCCTGGAAGGTGCCTGTGCTCAGCTGGGCTTGGGCTCTTTCTCCAGGAACTGACAGAACCAGAGCACACAGCCTCAAGCTGCCCCAAGAGAAATACAGGTTGGATATTAGGAAGAAGTTTTTTACAGAAAGTTTGATAAAGTTCTGGAATGGCTGCCTGGGGAGGTGGTGGAGTCACCATCCCTGGAGTGTTTAACAAAGCCTGGATGTGGCTCTGGGTGCCATGGCTGGATTGGACTCGATGATCTTGAAGGTCTCTTCCAACCTGGTCATTCTGTGATTCTGTCAAAGTGCCCTCCTGAGGCACAGGCTGGAAGAGAAGCTGGGGGTGTTAGCCCTCTCCCACATGGAGATGGTCCTGTGCTTTTCCTGCCTGGGAAAAGTTAAACAGAGTAAATTTTGCACATGTGAACAACCTCTGTGAAATGAGAGCAAGGAGCTGAGTTACTAAAGCCTGTTTTCCATAGATCCATCCTGCAGTGGACACAGGAGGATCTAACAGGGCCCTCAGTGATCAGAGCTGTGGTGCAGAGCAGGATGCGCCTGTCATCCACATGGATTGAGATGCCTGAATCAGCACACTCCTTTCCCCAACAGTGGGAGCATCAGTAGGTTTATTTTCCATCTAGATGCTTGTTGACATGCATGGTGTAAACCCATCATTCCAGCTAACACTGACAGAGGCGGAGAGGTCTCATAGTAATTAACCACCAAGCTCAGATGTTGCTGAGAGTGGGAGGGGAGAGGAGCTGCAAACAGCATACTGGCATCAGCTGCCTCTTTCTTAAAAAAAATAAAATCTTCCAAACAAGTTTAAATTGCTTAGAAAGCTCTGGGAGTTGGAAATAAAAAATAAATTAAAAAAAACTGACTGCAATTGCTCTGGGGAAGGAAGAGAGAGGCAGATTTGTGGTACTCTAACGAAGCTGCCAAGAGCCTAGCTCAAAATAGCTAGAGAAGATAGACATCATGCTTGCAGTGACTTCTCAGACTGGAAAGGGTTAACCAAGCTGTTAACTTTTCCATTCCCAGCACCTCAGGCTACCAGATAAAGTTGAGTTCCCAGGAAAGACCCCATCTCCAAATATTGGCAAGCTGTGAGCTACAGCTGGTGTTTGGCTGAGACTAATCCTTGAAAGCCCAAATGCCTGTGTTCCCCAAGGCTGATCATCAGCCTGAGCCTCCAAGGAACGGTGTGGGCAGCAGGAGCAGGGAGGTCACTCTGCCCCTGTACTCGGCCCTGCTGAGGGCACAGCTCGAGTGCTGTGCCCAGCTCTGGGCCCTCACTTTGGGAAGGACCTGGAGACGCTCGAGCGCGTCCAGAGGAGGCAGCGAGGCTGGAGAGGGGCTGGGAACACAAACCCTGAGAGGAACCACTGAGGGAGCTGGGGATGCTCAGCCTGGAGAAAAGGAGACTCAGGGGTGACCTCATCACTCTGCACAGCTCCTGAAAGGTGCCTGTGCTCAGCTGGGCTTGGGCTCTTTCTCCAGGCAGCACTGACAGAACCAGAGGACACAGTCCCAAGCTGCACCAGGGGAAATACAGGTTGGATGTTAGGAAGAAGTTTTTCACAGAAAGGGTGATAAAGTTCTGGAATGGCCTGCCCGGGGAGGTGGTGGAGTCACCATCCCTGGTGTGTTTAACAAAGCCTGGATGTGGCACTGGGTGCCAGGGTTTAGTTGAGGGGTTGGGGCTGGGTTGGACTCACTGATCTTTGAGGTCTCTTCCAACCCTGTGATTCTGTGAATTCTGTGAAAAATCCACACGCAGCACCTGCAGCCCCACAGGTAAATGGAGGCAGTGGCATTCTCATTTGCTGCAATACTGATTCTGCTTTTTAGGGAAAGAAGAGTTAGTGGAGAGTGGAGCAGCCACTTTGAACTGGGCTGCAGTGCAAGTGGGGGTGTTGTGGGTGGTAATTTCCCTGCCCTCTTCCCTGGCCCAGAGCCCCCTCCTGCTCCCTGTTCTGTGCAATCTCAGGATGCAGCTACACCTGGCACAAGCGAGGCAGCCCCAAATCTCTGGTTTATTTTCCTGTCTCTGCTTTATCTCCCTGAGATCTGTCTGCTGCCTCCTGGCCTGGCGCTCTGCAGGCTCCTCCAGTTGCCAAGGGAAGCAGACATTCCTCCGCAGGTCTCAGCTCACCCCTTGCTGCTGCTGTCTGCACTCGATTAAGATAAGGGGCTCTGTGGGCAGGGACACGGCTGCCCTCTTGCTGATGCAATGCCAAGCGGGCTGGGAGCTTTCAATAAAAAGTAATTAATGGTGAAGCAGACTCCTGCAATCCTGCAGTCTCTTCTATTTCTGTTACTTAGGCTTTTAAAGGCAACGAGATCACAGTGGTTTGACTTCCTTCTCTGGCCAAAAAAAGGAAGCACACTTAATCTGGTGACCTCACATCCATCTTCTGCCCTTTATTAGCACCATCTGTCTCCTTCTGCCTGCTGAAAGGCGACTGTGCCTCTCCTCACGGCTGGGACAATACAAATATTGCTCAATTACAGCCATGCTCCAAATGCAATTACTCAATTGCAGTGTTAATTGAATTATTTGAGTTTAATTATTCCATTAGGACTTCTGTCAGTACAGTCTAAGCTGCTTGCTTTCTCTCTGGGCTAGCATCACAATGCAGCATCTGGCTACACAGGGAAGGACTGATTTCACTCACTCAGACCTAGCTGGACTGAGGGAAGTCTGGCACTGTTCAGAAATGCTGCTCTCAAGTTCAAGGAGAGGTGTCAGGGCTGCAGGGACCTTCTTTTCTCCAGTCCAAGCACAATACTTGTAAGCAGAGAACAGGGACTATTTATGCAGAAATAATTTTGTCTGAAGAGTTAGTGACAAAAAATAACCTGTGAGGGTTTTGTAAGTGAAGGGATCAATCCTAAAAGATGCTTGGCAGAAATCAAAAAGAGCAGTTGCACAACATGAGCCTGTAATAGGGCAATATATAGTCAGTGAGACAGCTGCTAAGGGTTCCTTACAGCCCACAGAGAGGGGCTGAGGTGGGGCTGCAGTGTGAACTTCTCCAGTTCTTGTGGTAAATTCACCCAGGCAAACAGAAAAACTACTTGGAATTTATTTCTGATTCCTATCCCAATATCCTGCCACTATCACCAAATCACAGAATTGTTAGGGTGGGAAGGGACCTCTGGAGATCATCTAATCCAACCCATCATTTGGTTTTCCTCACTCTTAACATCATGCAGAGCCCTTGACTCATGATGTACACTATTATTAAAAATGGTACTGAAATCTTTCCCTTCCTTCAGCCATATGAGCTGCCCTGGTTGATGTCAGTGCTGCAGCACCAGTTTAGAGCTGTGACAGGTGCCCTGGAGATGGCCCTGCCTATCTCAGAAGGAGCTTTTCAGCCCCAGGCTCTTCCATGAGCAGAGCTCAGGCTGTAAAGCCTCTGTTCTGCAGCAGCCCAGAGCTCTGAGTGCCACAGACAGCCCTGGGCTTTGTTCTTGATGTGTGTGCTGTGCTTTGGAAATCCTTCACTTGCTCTGGGAGCAGAAGTTCCTGAGATTTGCAGGTGCAGGTGTCACCCTTCCAAGAGACTGCAGCAAGGCAGGGACCTCCAAGGTGGGGACATCTCTGGTGTTGTGGGGCTTTTTGGGGCCGTGTATCAGATGGACCTTTCCTTGATGGGAAGCCCTGTGGGGTTCAAGTTGCTGGACAATGCTTTCTGAATCCTTGGTGACTGCTGATCCCAGGGAATCCATTCTTTTGTCCCTTTGCCCCACCCTCCCCTGTCACTGTAGGACACAACACACACGACACGGAGCAGTTCTGTTCAAGGCAAACAACTGTTTATTGAAAAATCTGACTCCATTTTTGTATCTTTCTGAAATGCCAGTGTCATTGGAGGGTGACAGTGCCACCTCTTCAATGTCACTGGGCAACCCAACAGTCCATCAGGTTGCTCGTCCCCCATAAAGAATGAAAACAATAAGTTATTTACATAAAGTTTGTGAGAAAGTTTTGTGTAAAAATGTAAACATCAGAAGGCTTTGGAAAACTTGAGAAAATCAGGGGGACACTCCCCCTCCCCTGCACTGCAGGGTTTTATGGCACTGCTTTTATTGACCCAGTGGGGCACAGGAGAGGAAGTAGAGATCAGAGTCAGGGTGTGAAATGGCAATTTTGTGGCAGCTTCAGGTAAAATGCTCTGCCCTGGTGACCAGAAGTATCAAGGGATCACAGTTAATCACAGATGTGATTAACTGGGGATTAGGTGGAACACACAGTCGTGCCTTAAATATTTTTTGCAAACATGGACTTTATCTGCCATGTGCCTCATTAACATTATAGAGACATTGGCACTTTGATCCTGGCTGATGTGGTAGAGTTTGAAGGTGGCAGGAGCTGCTGTGGCTGTCGTTTCTCAGCCCCACTTTGCAAACATCCCTCCCCTTCTGAAGGAGAGGTGGTTTCCTTTACAGGGTGCCAGATCTCACCCAGCTGTGATGAGCACTGCCTCCATCAGAGCCTCCTGGTGAGCTATTTGAGGCTGAATACTTGGCATGGATGTGCCAGGAGTCCTGCCCTCCTGATGGATGTGTGAATCATGACTCTGAGGGCACCCTCCAAAAAGTGGAGAGGTTATGCCAAGAGAAAAGGATGGGCCTCTCTGGGGCAGAGTGGTGGCTAAACATCCTACAGAATAACTGCAGAGAGCTGTGAAAATAGCTCCTAAATAGCCTCAGAGGCTGAGTGACCCTCAATGCCCTGGGTGCCACCTCTCCCTGGTGTAGCTGCAGAGCTCTGTTTGCTGCTCAGGGTGCATTCAGCCCATTGTGTGGAACTATGGTTTGAATTTCCCAGGTTCTCTGCTGTGTTAATTCCTACATTCTCCAGTAATACACCCGGGGCTCTGTCAGTCCTTTCCTCTCCATGCCCATGTGTGCCTTTCTGCATCTCCAACCTGCAGCATCCTCCCAGTTTGAGAGACATCCCCATCAGCATTACCATCAAAGCCCTGCATTCTCCAGCTAAACCAGGAACTGGATTTCCATGCTTGCAGTATCTCAGCATCTCTCCCCTCTTTGCCTGCCCTGCTTCCCTTTCTGCTCTCTGGGATGTCTCTTTGTTTCACTGCTGGCAGGTCCCAGGTCTTTGCAGCTCAGTTTTGCAAAGCTGCTGCAGTGCCAGCAGAGGTACCAAGGCACCGACTGGGGCTTTGCACAGGCACCTGTGGCAGCCTCCTGCCGAGCCTTCCTGGCTATTCCCGTGGCAAAATGGAGTGGATTTATGGGAAAAGCAGTAGCCTGGCACTGAGAAGCCTTCATCCATCACCCTGCTCTGCCCAGGCTCTGTGGGAACTCTGAATCCTGACAGCCTCCTGTTTGAAGCAGGAGGGGGACTCTGAGCATCACCAGAGCCCTGGCATTAGGCAGGGCCAGAGCAGCAGCAGCCCTGCCTGAGGCTCAGGGGTGGGGATGTGCAGGAGCCACCCCCTGTCCCCTGCCAGGTGCCCCTGCTGGGGTGGCTTTGCCATAAATCCATCCCTGTTTACGTCACAGCCGAGCCCGGGGGGCATTGCAAAGCAGCCTCTGGATTTGTAATTTTGTTCTTTTGACTCTAACGACTCATTTAATATTTCACAGCCCCAGCAATGCATTCCTGTGCCAGAGACAAAGGCTGGCTGCAGGTTCAGCCACTGGCATTTACATTATTAGGCTGTGGCTCCAGAGCTTGTGCTCAGCGAGGTGAGCAGGGTTCTTCCTGTGCTCCTCGCTGGAAATACAGGGTTGGCAAAAACTTTTGGCACTTGACTTCTAGTGCTGATCCTACTGATGGCTATGGATGGTGGAGACTAAGTGGGATAACGTTGCTTTTGGAAACTTTGCCCCAAGTTTTCTTTAAATGTGCAGTCTGGACTAGGGTGAAGCCATCAAGAAGAGTGTTGGGCCCCCACAATCCCAAGTTAGAAACTGTTTCCAGTGCTCCTGTTCTGAGCAGCTTCCAGACCTCTAAATGCACAGGTTTAAATAATTGCCCTTCAGACTGGAAATATTGGCTCTTCTCTTGTATCAAATAACACCTAATGTCATTGCTGCTGAAGGCAACTAGGATGAAATTGCCTGCCTTATTTTTCCCAGTGTGTTGGCTTTATGCATTTGGCAGCATTTGGAGTCAAATCAATCTTGCTTTCCTCTCCTGGACAGGTACTTAGTTTTGCTGATGTCAGGGTACAGCTTCAGTGCAGAGAAGGGAGAGGAGGCAGACCATGGCTGAGAACACAGGGACTTGGGTTGCAAAGCCCCACAGGCTCAAGGAAGCTTGAGGCTAGTGCATTAAATCATAGAATGGTTTGGGTTGGAAGGGATCTCAAAGATCACCTCATTCCACCCCCCTGCCATGGGCAGGGACACCTTCCACTATCCCAGGGTGCTCCAAGCCCCATCCAACCTGGTCTTGGACACTTCCATGGATGGGGCAGCCACAGCTTCTCTGGGCACCCTGGGCCTCACCCTCACTGTAAACCATTTTTTCCTAATGTCTACTCCAAACCTGCCTTCTGTCAGTCTAAAGCCATTCCCCCTTTCCTATCACTCAATGCACTTGTTAAAAGTCCCTCTCCAGATCTCTTGAAGCTCCTTTAGACACTGGAAGGGTATTCTCCCTTGAAGATTGAAGAGGTTCTCCAGGCTCAATTTGGAGAACAAAATTTGGAATCAAAACAGCTCTCCAGGCTGTTTTGTTCCTCAAAACAGGAACAATCCCAGTTTTCTCAGCCTGCCTCCACAGGAGAGGTGCTACAACCTGAGTTCCCCTGGCCCAGTGCTTCTACCTTCTGCAGAAAAGGGCTGGCAGAGGTCTGGAGAGCTCAGTTTTGTGAGTGCTGATGTCCCACGTGCTTGGGGATTTGTACCTGTAAGGAGGTGTTCCCTGACCTGCACCAGAAGCTCCCCCTATGGCAAAGCTGCCTTTCAAACAAAAGGCATTGGATGTCCTGAAGAGGAGTTTCAGGGGACAGCCCCCCTCACTAAAGTACCTCAGGACCTGTGGGGACTCCTGACCAGTGGATGGGGTGGCAAATCAGCTTCAAGAGGAGCTCAGGGGGATGTACTCTGCTTGTGTCAGGCCTTGGGACCCTGAACATTGAACATGTACAGCATCCCCTGAGCTGTGAGTGCCCAGCTGGCTCACAGAGACACATCTCCCCTTCCCTTCCCTTCCCTTCCCTTCCCTTCCCTTCCCCTGTGCTGTCTCTTCTCTCCCTCATTGTAGATTATTCCTTTCATCCTCTCCAAGAGGCCTCCTCCTGCTGCCTCTTAAATCTCTTTGTTCACCTCCTTTCAATACTGCAGCCCAGTCCAGGACCTGATAAAGCTAAACATGAATAAGATTCTGGCTCTCCCTCTCTGTCAAGGGGCAGGGGATCACCCTCCCTGCCAATGGGCAGCCTGGTGGCAGCTGGACAGTGCCCTGCCACGGGTGCTGGACGTGGCCAGGGATGACCTCCCTGGGCACACAGATCTTTAGGAGGCAGCTGTGTTGTTCAGCTGGTGCTGCTTTGAGCCTTTTGCTTTGTTAAACTGCCTTCATCTTGACCCATGAGTGGTTTTTCCATCCAATTTTCTCCTCCCACCCCATCCCATTCCCTCTCTGAGGAGGGGAGGGATAGAGCAGCTTGGTGGGTACCTGGCATCCAACCAAGGTCAGCTCACCACAGGAGTGCAATCTTCATTCCTCACTTTATTTGTGCTGTGACTGCTTTGGGCTAGTTACCTTTAATTACTGGCTCTGCTGAGGCTGGTTGAGTCTTTTCCAGTGAATTGTTTGGAGGGCCTTGCTCCCAAACAATGAAACCACTTACCATCACTTATCTTTTAAATCAGAGTTTATATTTAGCTGGTGCCTTCCATTCAGGCTGCTTCTCCACACCTGCACAGAGAAAAGCCCTGCAATCCTGCAGCTCACAGGAGGATTGCAATGCTCTCTCCAGCCCTGCTGCCACAGCTGAGATGTGATATCCAGGAGGACATCAGGCCCCACACTGCTTGCCCTGGTGTTGAGCTCAGTTTTGGCAATTCCTTCACTTTGATCATCGTTGTGGAGTGAAAAGGTCTTCTGAGCGTGTACAAAGGCATTAAAGCTCACACAGCCAGCACAGAGAGGAGAGAGCAGCTGAGACTCCCCTGACTGTGTGAGAGGAGCTCTGCCTCTCTCTCTGGGGGTGGGAGCAGAGCTCAGTGAGGGGACAAAGTGTCTGCTCTGGATCCCAAAGGGCTCGGGAATGAGTGTCATAAAGCAGGAGATGGGATTGCTTGTCCTGAAATAACTTGGGTTTAATGCAGGCTGAAGGGAGCTGGGAGCAGCCTCAGCATTTCCCAGCCTGTTGTTTCCCTTACATGCCACCCCAGGAGCAGAAACTGCTGCAAGAAGTTCCCTCAGCGAGCACTGGCTCCAGCACAAGAGCTGTGCTCTCACCAGCACTGCAGAAATGGGGCAGCAGGCAGGGAAACTGTCCTTCCTGCTCATCCCATGGCCTTGGGACAGCTTTGGGCTTTGGGACAGCTGTCTGGGGAGACTGTTTGTGGGACATAATGCTTTAAACACGATGAGGCACCATGGGATCCTTTTGGTGCAGTGACCCACACCCAGCAGCCAGGACACCTTCCCCAGTGCCGAGCCCAGCCGCGCGGTGTCCCCTTGGAGCTGGGGGTGTCTGGGTGTGGAAACCCCCCCTAGGATCCCCTGATGAGGACACCCCTAAAAAGTTCTGTGCCAGGATTGAGAGACGAACAGGATTTTTGGTTTTTTTGGTCTTCAGGTTGCTGTTTATTGTTTCTCTTATCAAAAGTTCAGCTCCCCTTCTGCACACCAGACTTAGCGCACAAAGAGAAAGGCACCAAAAAGTCACAAGACACAAAGACTCAAGGTCTTTTAAAGCTATTTAGTCCAATTAACTCTTAGAACATATTTTATTTCTGCCTTTCTACCAATAACTAATTATTTTTCTCCCCACACAACATCTGCATTGCGGCTCTTTCTAAGGAATCACCCTGTGCCACCAGCACTGCAGAAAATGGGGGAGATGAAGAACAAGGAGATCAGAAAACGCCCAAAATTCTCCATCTTGTCTGCTACCCGTCTCCATACTAAAAACTCTACGTTTTTCACCCTGTGATAAACTACACTACTATCTATTTCACACACTTGTAGATTCCAATCCATCCCAAACTCTTGGAAGCTTTCTCCGTGCACGAAGGTCAAAAGCAGTGTTCTCCTGGGGGTCAGGACTTCTCAGGACAGGCAGAGAAACATTCCCTGAGCCCTGGGTTCCAATATCTGGGGGTGTCCCCCCGTTTCCCAGGAGGGGGGGGTGTTTGTGGCTGAGGCTGTGAGCTCAGAGGATGCTCTGCCCAGCACCACACGCCGTGCTGGCTGCCTGACCCTGCTCCACGCAGGACGAGATGCCAACGAGAGGGCAAGGAGCCCTCATCTAATTATTGTGCTATATTTGGACATGAGAGAAGGGAAGTGAGCAAGAGCCACGCTGCTGCTGGGAACTTGATGGCTTTAGGTGAATTGAGAGACAGGGCACTCCAATTAAGGGTGTTTTTTTTTTTCCTTTTTGCACACAATTCCTCCCTTTCCCTTTGCCTGCCTGGGAGGCTGGACTACCTGCAGTGCTTCTGGTGGCTGCAGGGGAGGCAGGTTGTGCATCCCTGGGGGTGCAGGGACAGTCAGGCAGCATCAGGGGACAGCCTGTCCCACCAAGGGGTTTGTGATAACGCCCTTCTGGCACTGGCCATGCACAGAGGGAAATGAAATGCACCATTCTCTTGCCGGTGTTTCAAAATGCCATTAAGGGATCAGAGCATGCTCCAGCCCGGGTGCTGGCAGCAGGCAGGGGAGTGAAATAATTGATTGGCTTCTCCCTGTGATCCAAAAGGGTTTCGATGTCAGGCCATTCGTTGTGGTGGCTGGAATGCTAACACAGTCCATCGGAGCTGCAGCCCCGGAATGGGTGACTGTGCTAATGGCTAATCCGGGGTGATGGATGGCCTGGGGGAGATGCTGCTGCTGAGTAAGGAGGAGGCAGCAAGGGGAGAGTGAGGCAGCAACAGGCTGGGACCCAGCAGGCACTTTCCCAGCCTGTGTGGGAGCTGGAAGGGGGAGGCAGTGGGCAGGCAGCTTGGGCAAGTAGCCATGTCCTGGCCCCTCTGCTCAGGGTGGTCACACAAGAGGTAACATCTGAATTTAGCCACTTGGTTTTTGCCAGGTCTGGACTGCAGAGTAACAAAGAGATGGCAAGCCCTCCCTCTGTCTTCTCTGCAGCCCTTTTTAAAACTCAGATATATTTCTTTATTTTGAATTAAAAGTGGACTGGGGTTGCCAGCATCTTCAGGTGAATGAAAGACAAAGCTGAATGCAAAAAAGAGGGCAGTAAGAAATAATAAGATTAGTGATCCCAGGGAGGGCAGTCGTGCTAATTAGCAGCAGACAGGGGCTGATGTGTTCCCCAGCACACCAGCCCAAACTTCCTGTGGCTCTGCTGACTGGTCCTGCCTCCCCAGGCAGAAGCACATCCCCGTGTTTTGGGAGCATTGCTCCTGGGTTACACTGGGCTGAGCAGGAGCAGAGGTGGTGGCTGTGGTCCCCCTGCCCTACTTCAAGGCCTACCTTGAAGGGGATGTCCACTGGGGAGGGTTTGACTGCATCCCACCTCAAACCACAGCTTGTGCTGAGCATTCAGTCCATGGCCAAGCTGGTGGCTCACAGGAGGAGGACTGAGGCTTGTCAGAGCCCTGGCTCAATCTGCATAAAGGGGACCATGCTGGGCTCTCCCAGCAGCACCTTTCCTCCCAAACACAGCTTCCATACCTGCATGCAAGGGAACAGATTGACTTTAAATGGTTGCAGCTCAAGGAGCCTCTCTTGGTTATTGATCACCTACTGATTACTCCAGCACTTGGTATTCAGCTTGTAAATAAGATTACAGGGTAAATCTAAAATGGAAGCAGAGGGATGATAAAATTCTGCTCATTTACAATAAACTCAAAGAACTTTCCCCCTTCTGCCCCCCCCTCCAGCTTTATTATGAAGTCCAATAAAATACCCTGGGGACAAGAAGGAAGAGAGAGTAGCAATTCAAAGGCAACATCAAAAGGCATCTCTATTTATTTCATCATGTCAACAGGCACAGAGAGATGCTCCCAGCCAAATGTGGCAGCTGCTCCAAGTGCAGCAGCCCAGCCCCTTCCCTGCCATCCCCAGCCAGCTCTGCTCAGCCCAGGGCTGGAAAGACAGGCCCAATCCCACCCATTTCCCTCAGAGCCCAGATAAGATTCTCTTTTGATGGCAAGCACTTCAGGTGTTAGATGGAGAGTTCAGTGCCATGGACTGTTCTCACTGCTTCCAGCCCATCTCTGCAAAAGAGAAAAAAACCAAATGCTCTGTGGCTAAAAATAGGTATTTCTCTTCTCTCTCCACGCTGCTGCAGGGCTGTCCTTTGGGCTCCTAGCAGTGCCAAGTGCCCTGGATCTACCACCACAAGCTGAAGGAGACTGTGATTTAATGGCAGGATGTTTAAGAGCTATGCCCACCTTCGCCAACCCTGGAAACATCAGTCTTGTGATATTCCATGGCTGGAGTAAGCCCCAGCTGCTGGAGTCATGGGAATTCATGAGGATTTTAAAACCTGGAAGAAGCCCAGTCTCTTCCACTGGACAGCCATGGGAGGTTTCTCCCAGCTCCATCCTCTGGGGGCAGGGGAAGCATCTCCTGCTCTGAGCAGCAGCCAGGACATCCTCACAGGGGCCTGTGCAGGCACTGCCCAAAAGACAAGGCTCCTCTGCACCTCCCTTATGGATGCTGCTGCTTCAAGCAAGGGAAAAAAAATCTCCTCAAGCTGTACCCTCGAGTTAATTTAGGACCTGACACCATCCAGGGGCTCCAGCAGCAAGGCTCAGGAGGATGGGCTGTCCTGCCTTTCCCCTGTGGGGTCTTTAGGAGGTTTGGGAATATTTTGTCTAAATTGTGCTTTTCCCCAGGAACTTTTGAAAGTGATTCACCCTTGGCAGGAATTGTGCCAATTATCCTTCAGTGCCATGTCAGGGGAAGCTGTAGCCCCCGTCCCCTGTGGAGATTTGGGCTCCCTGGTGCTTAGAGCAGGTTGTGTCCTTGTGCTGGCAGTGGGGCACCAGCCCTGCTCCCCACCAAGGATGTCACACTGAGTGCCAGCACTGAGGACAGAGTACTTTTGTGGCAGTGCTCCCTCAAGAACGAGGCTTTTAAATATAGCAGGATTGACTCGAAATCCCAGATTAATTCACTTTTAAATACCAGCTCTTGGATTCTCATCCTCTGCTTCTAGGTGCGTATCCCCAGGCCTCAGTGGGTGTTTATGAGATCTTGAAATTTAATCCTCGAAGAATACATTAAAACTTCAATTCCTTGTGCAGTCCAGTGATTTTGGAGGCCTGGAGGAACAAATAAACATTCTGAGACAATCAGAACCAGCAGTGTTTTGTGCTGGTGGGACTGGGCCAGCAGCAGTGCTGATCCCCTTGGGGCAGCCTGAAGCATTTATAAGGTAGATTGAATGAGGGTTTTTACAGCCTTTGAGTAGCCACAGAGTTCCCTCTTTTCCCATGTTAAGAGAAGGCAAAATCCTTCTCTTAAGGGCAAGGGCTTCTGCTTGTGATCCTCAGAGCCCGAGTGTCCATGGATTATTTCTTGGGGTAAGGAAAAAGATAAAGTGTTTGAAGCCTCTAAGTGCAAGGGTAAATTTCCAGAGGGGATTGTGCCTCCTGGAGAAATTTCAGTAGCATCTACAAAGCCTTTCACATGCAGTTTCTGGCTGCCAAGGGATGGGGCAGCCCCTGAGCTGTGGAATCATTGGCATGAAGCTTCCAGATGTTTGCAAGCCCAGCTGAAGGTCCTCTCACTCTCTGTATGTTTTCAAGCCCACAGTCTCACACAGCTGCTGGGGAATCTTCAGGTTTTCAGCAGAATAAGCCCCCCCAGCACCCAAGGAACACCCATCCCACTCCACAGCCTCTGCTGCTGGGCTGGAATGGCTGGGGAGCAAAGCCTGCAGCCTCATTTCCCCAGCAAAAAGAGACCACTCCAGCCTTCAGAGCACCTACAAGAATTCACAGCCATACTGAGAAAAAAAATGCTACCACCTATCCAAAAAGGTGAAAAGACAGGACAAAGTTAAAAGCAGCTCCAAAAATGACTGCTGAGAATAGAAATATCCGTGTGTAACCATGGCTTCCTCACCACGTGCATGCCTGAAATGCAGGTGCCTAATGCTGGCCCTGCTGGGCTGCAGCCACAGCCTGGGAAATGGCCCAGAAAATGCTCCACTCCTGGCTGAGGATGATGCTGGGGACAGTGATGTCCTCAGCCCAGGGTGGGAGTGCTCAAAGTGCCTGAGCAAGGGGCAGAGAAGTGAAAACCCAGAAACACTGATGACCCCTTGTCCCAGAGGTGCCTGAAGGAGCTCCGGCCTCTCCTGCCAGAGCCAGCCTCAGTGGAGAGGCTTTCCTGGCTGGTGTTACACCCACCCTCCCCTTGGGAGCACAGCTAAAATCCTCCTGGGACAGGCACAGGCCCCTCTGCCCCCAGCACGACCTTTCTTTCAGCCTGTTGGGTGCCTTTGGATCCACACTGGCAGAGAGCACCCAAGACTTGACCCCAGCCCCAGAACCCTGCTGCCACCAGCTCTTCCACCCCCAGGCCCTGCACCGTGGAGGGATTTATCATGCAGGCAGGGAATGGGGGAATAAACACGTGCCAAGACTGAGAATGCCAATATCTGAGTGCCTCCAGTTCCCTCCTCCAAATAAATCTCTGTGTGACTCTAATTACCGCGCTTGCCCTGGCTGCACATGGGCTTGATACGCAAAATGAGCATGGAGCATTTATTGCTGCTGATCCTTGAGCTCTCATTTTTGATATGAAAACATGTTTAATTCATTGCCACGTAGATTAAAGTGAGGGAGGCCACGGGCAGGCTCTGGTTGGGTGCTCCTGTCCGAGAGCAGGATGGTGCTGACTCTGTGTCAAGCCCTGGCTGAGTCGTGTCTGCTTCCACCACCACACTTCCTCTGCATGTGGATTTATGGTTGTTCAGACACCAGGACTAGGGAGACTGCTGTAAATGTGTTATTTTCACTGAAGGGACAGGTTGCAGCAGAGCTTATAACCCTGCTAGATGCAACAGAAGTGGTGGTTTGTGAGGTTTTAAGCTTTCCTAAATAGATGGCCATCCCTGTCAGTATGAATCAGCTCTTGCTTTCAGAAAAGCTTTCTTTCTTTATTTTGTTACAAGAGCCCTTGGCCTTTAGTGACTAGTTTGCATTGAATCTTCAACAATTGTGAAAGCATTTCTCACAGAGCCTGGGAGTGTGCTGCACAGCCCAAACCTTTTTTACCCTATTTTGCAGTACAGCTTCTGCAGGATGATGGCACCTAAGCCACTTACACAGGGCCTTGGTCATGGGTGCAGGCACAGAGTTTGAGGTTATTGGGATGGGGCTGGCCCAGCCTCATCCCCAGTGGGTGCAGCTGTGAGAAGCAGGTGAGCAGCACTGACAGCAATGAGCCAGGGAGTGCCCAGGGGCACTGAGCAACCACCAAAGGGAACAGAGGCACACAGGGGCAGGGCATGAACATGAGGGGTGTGAAAGGCTGGGTAAAGAACAAGAAGGGCAGATGCTTGAAGCCTTCTGAGGTGATGTGGTGTTACTCTGTATGGGCAGACTCCTGGAGCCTTCTGAAGAAGGTATGGTATCACTCTGTATGGGTTGAAGCCTTCTGAAATTGTATGGTGACACTCTGTGTATCGTGGCTGTCTCAACTGTGGCAAGTGCTGTGACATGTGGGGTCTCAAAGGGATTTTCAGGGCAGAGGAGGGAGCAGAAAGGGTCCATGGATAAGAAGACATGGAGCAGACACAGGTCCACTGAGCTTATGGCTCACCCAAAGCAGGGCAGCACAGGCCAGATGGGGAAAAGGCTGAGTGTGGGGAAAGGCAAAAGCAAGGCAAGGACAGCCTGAGCAGGAGGGCTCCCTGGTGGCACTGGTGACACCCCAGGCAGCCCAGCTTCTTGCACACACACTTCCCACGGTGGCACCAGGCTGGGCATCTGCTGCTCTGTCCTTACAGGACCAATCTGCACTGGCTCCATCCATCCATCCATCCATCCATCCATCCATCCATCCATCCATCCATCCATCCATCCATCCATCCATCCATCCATCCATCCATCCATCCATCCAGTGCTTTTCCCCTTTCCCCTGATTACATCGCTGGCGGCAGCTCAGGCGCGTGTGGAGCGCGACTCTTGCGGAGCAAGGCCAGTGGGAGGAGTGACCACTGCTGAATAATTCATCCCTGCCCGGAGCAGAGTGTCCCCTCCCCGGAGGGAGGGCGATGTCACCTCGGGCTGTGTGTTGTCCCTGCCCTGGCCTGGAGGGAGAATGAGGATCTGCACTCCCTGCTTGGCCAGGGCGTCTCCAGCCCCAGGCATCAGGACAGCCCTCCCGGGGCAGCTGCACATCTCAGACACCCTCTACAGCACCCGTGAAATGCAAAGGCTGGGCTCCATTCCTCTGACCACACCTGGCCAGAACATGTCTGCATTTTGGAGCACACCAGGAGGGGGAATCCCGGAGGGAACCATCTGTGTTGGCTGCCTGGAGGGAGAAATCAGTCTCTGGTGCATCAGAGCGTTTTGTCTTCCCGGGCCCCTTCCACAGCTCTGCAAACCCCACCCTCGTCCTGCCACCCCTGATGGGAGAGGAGCTGGTTCAGTCACAGGCCTGGGAAGGGCAAGAAAGGAGAAGAGAAAAGCACAGAAAGGAAATGGAGGGAAAACACATGGCTCACCCCGGCATCTCCTTCCCTCCCCACCCCAGCTCCAGCAAGGCCAGCCAGCCCTGAGCCCTGGTTTGTGTCTGACGGTGGGACAGAGGATGGGGGATGCACCCCAGAGGTGTCCCAGGAGGCACAACGAGTCCCAAACCTGTCCCAAGGGAGAGCTGCTGCCCGGGCACCGTCTTGTCCCACCACAGGGACAGAGAAGGGAGGTGGCAGCGCTCCACATCACCATGGCAACCCGCGGAGACAGCTCCATCGCTGGAATCCCGAATCTCTAGGATGAGCCTTGGCAGATCACTCACCCCAGCCGAGACAGACAGGGTTGGGCTCCTGGGGGATTGACCACAGGGTGTCTCTGCCCTCTGAACACCGATTTGTTAATCCTCTCTGGGGCAGTTTTGTCCCGTGCCAAAACAGCTGAGCCAGAGGTGCTGCTTCTGACAGGGGCATCCGTGTTCTCTGCACAGATGTTTCCACCCTGACTCCTATTGGGAAGCTTCTCTCCTGGTGAAACTCTGGGTGGAGCCTTGGTTAGTGCATGGCTGTGTCAAACAGAGCTGATGGGGAGCTGAGTCCCCTGTGCTGGTGGAGCTGCTGATTAGGGAAACGTTCTTGCATTTCTAATGCTCCAGAGGTTTGGTCCAAGGAGGTCCTCAGAGGAAATCAGCAGCTGGAGATGCTCTTGCAAGGCACAGTGTTTCTGCCCCAGTGGGATGTGTCCCCATTCTCCTGCTGTGGTGACACACAGGTGCCTCTTGGCACCTCCACTCCTCCATCTCATCAGCGTTGGCCCCACGTGGGACCAGAACATTGATGGGAGAGTGGGACCTCCCAGCTTTGCCCCTTCTGCAGTTCCATCCACATCTCCTGGGGAAAGAGGCTTTGATGAGTCCCATTTTAGGAGAAAGTCCTGGGGGCTGATGCAGTCAGCACTGCCTCTCATGTTTCCCACCCTCCTGGCATCTGCCTGGTGGTGAGGCCCTGCCCAGTCAACATTCCCAGCCACAGAGAGCCCCTCTGTCCCAGCATGTCCTTGAGAGAGAGCCCCAAGGCTTCCCAAGAGCCTGGCATGGACACAGTGCTGTGCCCAACCTTCCCCACAGCAATGGCCAGTGATGGCCTCGTGTGTGATGAGTCTGTGCAGGCTCAGCACGGGGCAGTGTCCCCATCTCCCCATCCCTGCTGGTGTCTGCCAGCTGCCCTTCATTCCAGGCTGAACCTTTTATGGATGCATGTGCCATCACATCAAGCCTGTGGCCACCCTGCCCAGCTCCCTGTCCCCTGTCAGGGCCAGACCCTCACCACTCCTGCCTTCCCTTTCCCCAGCTCTGTTCCCAGCCCCACTTCCAGCCTTCCCCCAGAGCCCACGTTTGTTTGGGGCTGATTTGTGCTGTGGCAGAGGAGTCATTAAGGGAGTTAGTACAGAGGGAAGGACGCCTGCTGTGTGCCCATGGCCACGTTAGGAGGCTGGATGAGGGCAGTAAATAAGGTTTCACTCTATTACAATGATTGGAAAGTCTTGAACGAGAGCAGCAGGCTGGCAGAGCTGCAGAGGAGGTGTCCTCCAAGGGGCAATTGTCACACAGCAATCTGCCAGCTGTCCCCATTTGTCTTTCTGTCTTGCCAGAGATGATATCAAGCTCCTTGAGCTTCTCGAGGTGCTGAGGCGGCCACAGGTGCCCCTGGGATTGTCCTGTGGGATGGGACAAAGTGAAGGACTCCTTCAGCAGCAGGAGGTCTGGCACTTTGCTGGGTTATGGGCAGCAAATCTGCTTCCAGGGGATTGTGGAGAAACATAAAACATGGCAAGGGTCTGACCTGCCACAGGTGGCATGGAGCCAGAGCTGCAGCTGCCCCTGGCTGGGATGCAGAGGGTGCTGGAGATCCCACTCCTGCTATCTCCCTTCCTCACTTGAGTATCTCTGTGTGCTGGTTTCATGCCCAGCACAGCAGCAGCTCTGCTTTCCTCTCCTCACTGGGTGTTGGGACACTTAATTCATTAGCATTAACGAGGTGAGCCTGGCTCTGCAGCAGCAGCACCGTGGTGCAGCTCAGCTGGAGGTGTCTCAGCCCGGAGAGGCGCTGGGCACAGTGAATGTGCTGTCAGCACTCGCTCTCCCTGCTGCTGAGTCACAGCCAGGCTCAGCTTCAAAACAGGCTGTAAAGTCCTTGCTGAGGGTTTATGGGGTCCCTGGCCCGTGGCAGCATGTCTGAGCAGCTCCAGGGCCCCTGCAATGGGCTGGGCTGGCAGCGAGGGCTGAGTTCAGCAGGAGGCTGCCCCAGACACACAGGCAGCATCAGGAAAGGGGCAATGCTAACTGAAGGACTCACAGTCCTTAACTCATCGCTCTGAAGGGCAGCACCAGGTGCCTAAAATTAGACTCCCACCTCCTAATTTAGGTAGTTCAAAAAATAGGCTGAGTTGTGTATTCCTTTCTCCCGCCCCGCTGGCACAGCTCAGCATCCAGGGACTTCCAGGGAGCTGCTCTGTGCTCAGGCAGCTTGGAGCACTCCAGCAGCACCCAGTGAAAGAAACCCAAATCTTCCTGTATCCCTGGTTTACCCCGAGTGGGAAAAGGGGAGCTGCTGCTCCATCTCTGGAAGGGAGAGCCCTCCTGGTGCTGCAGGAGCTGTTAATCAGCATTATCAAAGAGCAGCCTGCTCCCGGGCCCCAGCTTACCTATGGTGGCCTGGGGTTGCACCTCAGCCTAAGGGGTTTCTGATACCCCAAAGCAGTGTCCCTGCAGCACCTCCCTGCTGCCTCCCAGCCTCCAGGAGGGACCAGAGGGATTCCACCCCTCTTGATCCCAGGACAGGTAACCAGCACAGCAGGAAAGTGTTGGGCATGGCCAGCAGCGTGCAGACACAGCTGGGGCTCTAACCCTGTGTAAAGGGAGCCATGGGGGCAAAGCAATGCCATCCTGGTCCCTGCCAGGGGTGCTGGCTGAGCTGGGTGCCACTGCTCCCTCCCCAAGCCTGGAAAGGTGGGGGACAGCCTGGCAGCTCCTCACGCGAGCCTGCAGCTGGAGTGATCTGCCTGTGCACGTTTCATAGTACACGTGTCCCATTAAGAAAAAGATCAGAGTTCCCAGGAGCTAAAAATAACACCAGGCAGTGGAGTTTGTCCAGGAGACAGTAAGGGATGCGGGGGTGTGGAGCAGAAGGTGTAATTTCACTGCCGGCTCCGCCAGTGACAGGGTGCAGGAGAAGGGGAATGAATCAATCCTGCCCTGGTGCAGGAAATCACTGCTGAAGGAGCAGTGTAGGGCTGTGGTAACTCGGCTCCCCCCTCGCTCCTGACAGACCTGAAGCAGTGGAGGAGGAGCACAGCAGGGTCCTGGGCTGCCCTGGGAGTGTGCCAGGGTGCAGCAGGCAGGGCCAGAGCTGCCACGATGCTCCAAGAGCAGCCGTGTGGAGATGCTGGGGCAGCAGCATCCAGGGAGATGGGTGTGAGCTGGAGGCCCTGTGATGTTGGAGTGACAGGGCTGCTCTCCATATGGCAACCTCTGGTGCTGAATGAAAGAGTGAGTGCAAACACAGATCCTAATTACCACAGCTCCTCCAGAGCCAGCTCTGCCTGCTCTCCCCAAGCTGTCAGATGCTCTCTAGCAAATGCCTCCATCTCCTTTTCATGGCTGAATTGAAGCTATTTATTCTCTCCTCATGATCCAGCAGCTTCTGTTTTACCACTAGTTGAACAGCTGGGAGAGAGAGCAGGAGGAGTGAGGAGGGGAGAAACCCCTGGAGCTCCTTTTAGCACAGTCCTAAATCCCAGTTCCTTTAGCACCAGAAAATCCAAGCCCCATGTGAGAGAGAGAGAACAGAGGCCAATGCCTGTCCTGGGCCAAGGAAGCTCCTAGCCTGAAGCAAGCTTTGCTGGAGAAATGACCTTCATTCTCTGAATGTTGTCAGTGGCAGGAGGAATGGGATGGGCTGAAGAATTTGCTCTTCAAGCTTATTTAACTCATTGCCCTCCAGGCCTTGCATCCCAGCAGGGGTTGGAGCACCTGGCAGGGCCCAGATCGTCCTGTGAGGACAGACTGAAGGAGATGGGGGCATCCAGCCTGGAGAAACTCCAGGGAGACCCTAGAGCCCCTTCCAGTGCCTAAAGGGACTCCAGGAGAGCTGGAGAAGGACTTTGGGCAAGGGCCTGAAGTGAATGTACGAGGGGTAAAGGCCTTAAGCTGAGAGAAGGCAGGATTAGGTTAGACATTATGAAGAAACTCTCTGCTGGGAGGGTGGTGAAGCCTTGGCACAGGTCGGAACAAGATGATTTTTAAGGTCCCTTCCAACCCAAACCATTTTGTGATTCTAAACCTAGGCTGCCACCATGGCCTGGAAGGAAAACTAAAAACAGAAACAAAACAACAACAACCCCAAAGCAAAAACAAACAAACAAAACCAACCAACCAAACAAACAAACAACCTAAACAGGCAAACCTGGTAACGTCCAATTAGCAAAGGCATTTGGCTTCCCAGCACTGCTCCCCATTGCTGCTGGCTTTTGGAAGGGGCTGGGTGAGATGACTGGCAGCTCCAGCAGCTCTGTGCAGATGGACACATCCACTCTCTATCTGGAGAGCTTTTGCCTCCCCAGCCAGCCCTGGCACTCCTCTGCTGCTGCAGCCAGAACAGACAAGCAGTGTCCATCAGCTCTCCTGCCCCCAGCCTCATCCTGCTGGCAGCTCCAGGTGGGTCAGCACCCACAGCAGTTCCCTGGGTGCTGCATCCCTGCAGGGGCTGGGCTTGGAGCCCCAGCTGTGCAGTTATTCTGCCCCAGGGCTTTGGGGCTTCCTGGGTTTGGGGGCTCATAGTCTCAGCATGACTTCCCTGGGTGCCTGTGCATGTTTGCCCCCCTGGCCTACCCTCAGCTTTGGGGTGAAACCCAATATCTGTTTAAATCTGATATTCCCAAGGATGATATCCAACAGGTTTCTTGAAAATCAGCAACTGAGTGGAAGATGGAAACACTTTTTCTTGCCTTCCATAGTGGGGAAAAAAAATCTGGTCTGAAGTATGAGACAAATCTCAGGGGAATGGCCTTCCTTGGTACCTGCCAAGGTACCATGATCCTCAGGAGTCCCTTCCAGCTCAGGATATCCTATGATGTCCACTGAAATAATTGCAGGTGCCAGCCTGTCCTGCCTGCTGGTGACAAAACCTTTGGAAAAGGCAATGGTTTCCCCTTGCTCCCAGCTCTGCTCCCTCGTGCTGCTCTCCTCCCCGCTGGTGAGCCTGTTGTTTATATAAACTGCTCATTCTCAACATTGATGGAGCTGTTTGCCTCCCACCCCACTGGGCTTTGCAAGCTCTTTTTTATTTTTTTCTTGGCTTAATGGGATGTTTATTCCACAACAGCCTTCCCTCAACACCCAGCAGGAGGAACTCTGAACCACCACCCCAACAACACGCTGGCTTTCACACTGAGCTGGGAGTAGACATGAGTTTCCTCCCTGCTGCAGCTCCTGACACTGTTGGGGTTCAATGTTGGTCCCCAAATCCAACTGAGAGGTCTGGCAGCTCATTTCTGCCCTGAGGAAGAAGCTCCTCACAGGTTTGGAGTCTGAGGACTCTTCACCCTTGGGCAGGTAGGTCTGAGGTGTGTGCAAGAGTCCTGCCCTGTGGTGACAGTGCAGCTCTAACCAGGAGACAGGGATCTGGCTTGGCAGCTGCCAGCCTTGCTTCACAACAGCTGCCAAGCAGGCATCAGGTAGTCGTGATTTCTCCTACTCCCTCTGACTTGGAGCGAGGGACAGAGTGGGAGGGGTCTGCTCAGCTTTTCTTGGGGAAGAAAGCAAACACAGGTAGGCACAGATCCCTTTCTCATTATCCACCTTACACAAGGGTGACACTCATGCTCCCCACCTTCCCCCTTCATCTGCTGCCCCTGGGTGCTGCTCCTGGGGCACTGAGGGTTGTGCCAGGGCAGGTGTTCTCACAGCATCCCTGGTTTGATCAGTGGCTGTGCATATTGATGGGCTCCATGCTACCTCTGCCACACGCTGGTGTCATCTTCCTTTACTGAGCCTCCAGCACTGGGGTGGCCATGGCTGCTCATTGCTTCAGGGACAAGAGCCCCGTGGAAGTTTGTTTCTTGCTTCCCATGAGCTCTGTGGTGTACTTTGGAGGTCTCACCTCCATTCTGCTGCTCTTTCTGACTATCAAAAGCCCCAGCAGACTCTCACCTGAGGTTCTCCCAGTGCTGCAGTGAAACTCTCACCTTGGCATCACAGGACAGCAAGAGTCCCTGGGGGGAATGCAGCAGAGCAGCTGATTCCCAAGGGAATCCAGCACGGAGCAGCAGCGTGGCAGAGGGGCAGGTGTTCAGAGCAAAGCCAGCAGTCTTTGTCCCATCCTGCAGCACGGGGCTGGGGACATGCAGCAAGGGCAGGGCAAGCCCACGGCACCCACAGGAGGCTGGCACGTGGGGATGGCACTGAGAGATCAGCAGATGCCAGAGGATGGTCTCTGAATTAACTGCAGCAGGTAGGGAGCCTTAAAACATTTGAAGAGGGCAAGATATAACCACAAAGGAATGATTCAGGTGCCCAGGGAAGAGAAGTAAATTTGTGTTTCCCTCACAGGAAGCACACAGGATAGGGAGCAAGTTGTTCATGTTACAGTTTCCCACTGCTTCCCAACTCTCACCCAACACCAACTGCAGAACAGTTGTCTGGCAAATAAGCTATGAAAAAATAAGGAAACTTTGCCAAAAACGCAGCTGAAAGAGTAAAATTCTCACAGATGATACTGCTGCTCAGAGACACTTGCCTCCTGCCTTTAAGCAGGCTTTATACCAACATCCAAACTTAAAGAAAGAAAATCTGACAGGTGTATATAAGCATTTGGACACAAACAAACAAATCTTCAAAGTCTGCAAGGAACAGGTTATGTTTTGAGGGGGCTGTCTTCATATACAGGCATGCAGAGAGAGGTGTGTTTTATTTTGTGGAATAAAATCTGATATTGAAATCTAGAAAAGAATTTGAGCTTTGATATATCTTCTCAATCTTCATTCTGGAAACATTCTTTTAAAATCCATAGCTGTATCTGTAAAGGGCAAAAAAATGCAAACAGGTTTAAAATAGATCCATAAATAAGTCAAATAGATGTCAACAGACAACCTTAAAAGGTGCATGCTGTATCGAACAGGGAAAATAGGAGAGGATATAAATTTGGGGTGAGACAATTTTTAAGGTGTCACATGCTAAAAGCATAATAACATATAATGAAAACTATGCCAGGTCATTAGAAGAAAGGCAGCCAGTGCTCTGCTGGATTCTTGTGTTTCTGTGGCTGCAAAGAGCTCTGACATTAGGGCATCACATAAAACCAAAATTAATCCTTTTACATCAGTATCTGCCACAGACAATGTTGGAAAAATCACATACTCTGCCCTTTCCTGTAGCAGATAAATGTAAAGAACATTTCCTAAACTGAAATGTCAGAAAATGCTTTTGGAAAATACTGATGAGATGGAGAGCAAGGGATTGCCCGGACCAGGCAGGTTTTCCCTACAGGCTCTGGAGAAGGAGCAGCTTGGAGTTACTGAGCTACCAATGGGGTTGGGTGTCCTGCTCCTGGGATGAGCACTGAGATCATGGAGATAGGAGGCAGCAACTGGGACTGCAATTCCTGTCAAAGCTTAGAGCCAGGAAAATATATCCAAGTCCAACTTCTGCACAGAGCAAATGAGTTGCTTGAAGCTCTGATAAAGAGTAGAATGGGAGGATGTGGAAAGTCATATGATGGAAGTCAGTCATATTTTCAAAGGAGGAATTCGTGTCTTGCAAATCTATTATTCCTTCTTGAGTATGTTAGCCAGCTAATAGTGCACTTGAATTCCTCAATTCCATGGTAACCTACCTCCCAGCCCTTGCTTCTCAATCTATTTGTAAGAAACGCACACAAGCCTCCTTTCATGCATTGATAATGTAGTTTCCTTGAGAGGTTTTGTTGATTTTTTTCCCCGCCAAGACTGGGAGGGTGGTTACCATGGAGTTACCTATGGACGGGCAGGCAGACAATCCCATGCCTTTGGAAAAGGGGATGAAGAGTAAGGTGACAATATTTGCACATCATACGTAATGTCTAAAGGTAATTAACAAAAAAGCTAATGAAGCACTGCAGAAGGGTTTCATGATGTTTAGCCATCCGATGACAACACGGCAAGCGGCATCCAAAGAGAAGTGCCACAGGCAGAGGGGCTCGCAGGGCAGGCCAGTGGCGGCCCCAAACTGGCGGCTGCCGGGGAAGGAGCCCCTGCCGCGGCCGGGCAGGCTGGGGAAGGCCCCCGGCTGCTGGGAAGGGGCGCGGGAGGCGCGGGGGTTTGCGGTGCCCGCCGGGCCGGCTCCAGCG